>PVJH01019297.1:0-43149 GCA_004026705.1 Nesogale talazaci | reverse complement strand
GGAAGGGGAGGAAAACCCAAGGCAGGGTCCGCCGGCGGGTGGACCTCGCCCAGACCCGAAAATGGAGCCGCCGGCTCAGCCCGGAGTCCGCAGCGCGGGGCAGACCGGGCCAGGCCGCGCTCGCCCGGGAGCTCTCGCGCGCCGGGGATCCGGGCGAACGCCCCCCGCCCCAGGGGCCGCGACGCCGAGGCCGGGGGGGCCGCCGCGGCACTCACCGTCGCCTTTGTCTCGGCAGCCTGCTCCAGCCGCAGCCGCTCTCGGCGCCGGCTCCGCGGCTCGGGTCGCCCCCACGCCCGCAGCTGCGCTCCCCGGCGCGCACGCCGCTTCCTGGCCCCCTCCCTCGCCGGCCGAGCTCGCGCTCTGGCGGCACGAGAGGCGGCGCGCGCTCCTCAGCGGCAGGAGGGCCCGCGCCGCTGCGCAGCTGTCGCGCCGGCCCCGCCCCCGGCCCCGCCCCGAAGGCCGGCGGACGGGCGGGGGAGGGCGGACGGGCGGGGGAGGGCGGGCGCTCGGACCCCGCCCGGGCGGGACCCCCGCGTCGCGCAGCGCCCACGGGCAAAGCCGGCTGAGGCCCCGCCTCCGACGTGCTCCTCCGGCGGGCCCAGAGCCGGGGTCGGAGACCGTGCGGGAAAGGACGCACCGGGGAAGATGGCGACCGGCGTTGACGGGAGCGCGCGGCAGCCCCTCCCCAACCCCGGGTTGGGCCGCGGGTGGCCCGCGAGAGTCCGGGCTGGGGCTTCCCGAGCTGGGCCGCTGCTGCCCGCGCGCCCTGCACCAGCCCCGCGGAAGGGCTGCGCTTGCGTGGGACCTGGGGTCGGGGGGTGCCGTGGCTCGCGAGGGATACGCACCACTCCGTGTGGGTCGACATGGAAAGATCAGTGCCCTGACATTTCCAGAACAACGCTCGATCAGCTCTAAGACCTAGAATCGTGCGGTCCGTCGTGGTTACCTGACTCGCTGCCAAGAACAGCCGCTCGGCATCGGCATGGCATGGCATGGCATGGCATGGCATGGCAAAAATTTGCCCGCCTCTGGTGTCCCAGTCACCCCGGTGAAAAGCTGATCGTTTTCATATATCCTAGAAATAAGAAACACGAGCGTCCGTATCGCCACCAAAATACTTACCGAACTTTTACATCAAGGTATCAGAAGACTCGGAAAAGGCCACAACACCACAGAATGAAATACATGCCACTTTGAATATAATCTCGAATGTGCATCTTCCCCATTCCTCACGGGGGTGGAAAAGACCCCTTTTAGGGAGCTCTTGGGAGTCAGCCTTGGCCCCTCTTATTTGCTGAAGCTCACATCCTAGTCAAGAACACCTGTTGGTTTTAACCGTCCAAAGGAACACAGAATCAGCACACTCCTCATCCCCTGCCTGCCTGCCTCCTGCATCTCTGGCTTCAATTGTACTTTAATAGCCTCCTAACTGGTATTGTTCTCTCTGTCCACCATCACCTCATTCTAGTGCAGCGGTTCAAACCTGGGGGTCGAGGCCTCTTTTGGGGTTAAACGACCCTTTCACAGGAATCGTCCCATTCATAGCAGTAGCAAAATGACAGTTATGAAGTAGCAACTAAAATAATTTTATGGTGGGGGGGGGTCACCACAACATGAAGAACTATATTACAGAGTCTCTTGGCATTAGGAAGGTTGAGAACCAGTCCTCTAGTGTCAACACGGTAGCCAGACTATGCTCTTACCAAAAAAGTCAGCCCAAAGTTCATTTGGTCAAAATCCTCCAATGGCTCCCTATGTAATCTGGTATTTTTCTGTAGCACTGGTGTTTAATATGGTCTGTTTGCTTGCTTGTTTTGTAACTCCGATTCTATTTCTACCCATTCTTCTGATTGCTGTGTGCCACAGAGGGGACACACTAATAGCAACCCACAATTATTATGCTGGACCATTATTGCAGTCGCGGTGTCAGTCCATCTCATGCAGAGTCCACCTCATTTTCACTGACCCTTCACAGTTTTACCAACTGTGATGCTCTTTGCCAGGAACGGGTCTCTCCTGATAACATGTCCAGACTATGTAAGAAGTCTCACCATCCGCAGTTCTAAGCTGCATCTTGGTTGTACTTCTTCCAAGATAAATGCGTTTGTTCTGGCAGTTCATGGAACTTTCAGCATTCTTTACCACCTCCATAATTCAGATGCATCAATTCTGTGGTTTTCCTTATTCATCGCCCACCTTTCGCATGCCTCCCCCCACTCAACTATCAAACTCACTGGTTCCTTGTGGGTTTCTGAGGAGAAAGCTGTTTACAGGAGGAAGGCATGTCATCTTTCTCCCATGGAGCAACTGGTGGTTTCAAACTGCTGATCTTGCAGTTGGCAGCTCAAGGGAACCAAGGCTCCTTCCTACCACTAGTTGTTTTGATCTGCCAGACAGATTACCACTTAGGGTTTTTTCAAAAGATAGTCCCTCAGTCTGGAGCATTCTTACCCCAAAGTCACCTTAACTTCTTTCTGCTCTTTGCTGAAATCTGAACAATGAGATTCTTGACCACGATAGTTAAAATGACAACCCTCTCACTCCAACTCCTGGTCCTGCTTGCCTCACGCTTTTCCTTAGCTCCAGGGCACGTCACACCTTGCCACAATCCTTATAACCTATTTCCATATATTTATTTTTCATTGTCTTCACTAAGAGAGGCAGAGATTTTTGTCTATTTCCTTCAACTGATGATTCCAACCACCTACCATAAGCAGGGAAGTCGGCAAAATGTCCACAGAGATAATAAAAAAATTCACAACAACAAAAATGACCCAGCTTTTACATTTTAAATCACGTCTTTGTTCTGATTTCTATCAGCTGACAGTAGCATCCTTATTTATATCATAATATGAGCATTTTCATTTCATTTCCAATTACCTTCACATTCAGCAACTCTTTGACCAAAGGCTATCCTGGAATCCTCTTCCACAGAATAAAAATGAGAATAACTGAATAGTAATAATAGGGTAAACTACAAGAAGCTCTTGAGAAACAGAGATGATTCCTACATTTAATACTATGGTATGTTTGTTTGTTTGTTTTTAGCTCTCCTCTTGAGTGACAAGAAGCCCTGGTGACGTCGTATTTATGCGTTGTGCTGTGAAGTGGGAGGTCGGCAGTTTGAAACCACCAGCCGCTCCTCAGGAAGATGAGGCTTTCTGCTCTCCTAAAGGCTTACAGTTCTATCCTGCCCTGTGGGGTTTCCGTCCGTCAGAAGTGACTGGATGGCATGAGTTGGGTTTGGAGTCTTTTGAATAACAACTGTAGTCATTCTGTGCAGATATCTTATCCACAAAGGTAAATATTTTCATATTTGTTTATTTCTAAAACATATCATGTGATTGAGCACCATGATAAAATTTCCATGGTTGGTCAGCCAAAGAGAAAAAAATCAATTAAGGAGATGAAATTGATGGATACCTGTTGTATAATCTGTGTGCAAAATTACTTGCTCAGTAGAAGCTATAGATGCGCAAATATAGCATAGTCTCTCTTTTTTTTTTGGATCATTTTATTGAGGGCTCTTACAATTCTTATTACAATCCATACATCAATTGTATCAGGCATATTTGTACATCTGCTATATCATAGTTTTTTTAAACATTAATCCTGTATGATTTAAAAGCAATTAAAAGCTATAGATTATCCCTTACAGTTTAGTTTTGGGGTTTTTTTTTAACCATTTTGTTGGGGGCTCATACATTTTTTTTTAATTTTACAAAACCAAAATTGACTTTGCTTTTACTTGCTTTTAAATGTGTTTCAGTGTCAGATGTAGCTTGGAATAATACCAAATCAAAATTCTTTATGTAACTATTATTTGGGAATGTCTGTACTATCCTGAAAATTGTTACCAAGTAAAAACTTATCTCAAAGGAAGAACAAATGGATTGGGGAGGGGGGCATGCTCATACTTTTTTCACATGATGTACTTTGCAAATAGCAATACAAGTAAATGCAACTGATATCAGAGAAACTCTTTGGCACACTCACTAATCCATCAAAAAAACAGTACTTAAAAAAAATTAACATGGTATTCAACGACTGCCAACACTAAAGAGCAGCAGCAAGACTTGTTGGTCTAGGCGCTATTTATGGGTTCACACAGCTGCCACTCAGGCCTGCTTCTGCATTTTTTTATATCATTAAATAAAATTTCCTCTAAATCTTTTTTTTTTTTTTTTGGCATCACTGCCCTCAGGTAGTGGGAGTAGGAGGCCCAGCCTTTGCTCCGTGGAGCTGGAATTGAACCTCCATCCCAGTGGGCCGCAGTCCTGGGAACAACCACTACGCCACCAGGGCTCAGCCCTCCTCTAAATCTTTTTAAGCAAATTGATTTCTCCTATAAACGGAGTGTTAATATTTTTAAATGGCTTTCCAAAATTTCCTAACAGCTATTTCTCACATACAGGCAAGAGTATGTATGGAGTCAGTCTGGAATTCCAATCCAAACTGTACTGTGCAATTAGCTGGATGACTATGGGTAAAGCAAGTACTTAATCTTTCTAAACTCGTCTTAACAGGCTGTACCCACATTCGCTTCCAAGGGTGCTTGTGAGAAGTCGATAGAAGAACTCCTGTGAAGTGCTTAGCTTTGGGCCTGTCACATGATCATTGCTTAGTAAATGCTAATTATCATCATTACCCCCCAAGCCCCACCCACTGATGTCCAGTGAGCATCCAGCTTGAGAGCATCTCCACAGGACAGACTAGAACTGCCCAGCAGGTTTGCAAGCTGGGAATCTTGATGGGAACTGACAGCCCCGCCTCTCCACTGAGTGGCAGGTTGCTGCGAATGCTCACAGCTTTGTTTAGAAGCCGAGTGTCTTAATCACTGCACCACCGGGTCTGCAACATCATCGTTACACAAACATATCATTAAACTCATCGCGCTACACTTGTAATATTTAGAAAATGACGCATGAAAGGCCTCAGCTAGAATGTTTTGAGTTCTGTCTCAAGATAATAGTCAATTAGATTTCAAAAGTTTTTATGGCTACTTTCTTCTGAGGAGCCCTGATGGCATAGTGGCTGAGCTTCTGTTTCCCCAAGAAACGTCGGCAGTGTGAACCCAGCCAGTGGCTCCATGGAAGAAGATCCTGACCATCTGCTCCTATAATGATTACAGCCTACATTTGCAGGAGGCAATGGAGGACAGAGGGGCCCCAAATCCATTTGCCGGGCCCCCACATGGGTTAAGCCTCCACAAACGGGGAATGTGAATAGTCTTGCTGTCAGACAGAGGGCATTGTAAAGTGGATTATGGTAGATGTAGTTACGTTACAATGAAATACCTTATTTTATCTCCCTAAAGTTGTTTCCATTTTTAATATTTTCTGCTTTCCCTTTGAGGCTTTCCTATGTTTTGTTTAGCCATTGTTGTGGTTTTGTGTGTTTTGTTTTGCTTCCTGTCCATGTTTTGTCTGATTTTCTGTATATGAAATCCAGAAGAAGTACATCTATCGAGGCAGTAATTGGATGAGTAATTACCTCAGGGAGAGTTGGGGGGAAGTGGGGCGCTAACAAGGGGCATGAGAAGAAAGTGTTCTGAAATAATTGTGGTGATGATTGCACAAAAAATATGATTGGATGATTAAATTGTATATTTGAAGTAAATGCCAATAAAGCATTTTTTAAAAAAAGAGTGCAGCCTAAAAACCCTCTGGGAGAGTTCTACTTTGCCACGTGGAGTTCATGAGAGTGGAAATCAACTCCAGAGCACCTAACATTACCAAAAAATTCTTTCACCACCAGCAGATGCAAGGCAATATTCTTGGCCGCAAAAGAAGCAGGGAAATGAGGTGGAGACCGAGACTGGTTTTACAGATGAATTATCAGTTATTGAATGCATAGCTAATTTCAAAGTAGTATATAATCAGTCACATTCCCTAGGGACACATCTTGTCCTGACTTTAGAGTTCTTGCGCTTCCCACTGATTGCAAAGGGCTTACACTTGCCCACCCAGCGACACCTCTGAAGAAAGACCTGGTGAGCTACTTCCATGTGTGGGCTACTAACGGCCAGAGCGATTAGAGAAACAAATTCAGAGACACTCAGATATAAGTGAGTGCTTTGTATCAAGAAGTAATTATGCATCATTAAAACAACCCAACCCAGTCCAACTCAAGTCCAGAAGTCCCATACTAGTCTGTAAGTCCCCCTTCATACTCACGACGTACAAGCAATGATGCAAAATGCAAGAAGCTCACAAGTCAAGGCCAAGAGTGAAAAGTCTTATGGATCAAATAGCAGTGGACTCATCTCCAGGATTTGTGCAGTTCTCATTGTGCCTCTGGCAGTCTCTCAGGGACTCCACAGCAGGAAGGTGAAGACAGAAAGGGAAAGGAAGTTCCCAGGATTCTTCTTATGAGAAGGCCGCACTTACCAGGAAGGTACTACCAGACTGTGACCTGATTGACAGGCTGGATCCCACCTCTACGCTTTTATATCTTCAAGGTGACATGAAATTATGTAACTACCACTAAATGATCACAGTCACTGAAAACTTAATGAAGTTCTACTCTCACACACCTGGAGCCGCTATGAGTTGAAAATAGCTGGAATCTGGGTAGGCCAGAGCATGTGCACAGGTATAGATAAGGGAATCCAGGACAGGTAAACCCATCTGGACTAATAAGGAGAGCAGCAACACCAGGGGGAGGTGGGGGAGAAAGGAGGAACCAGTCACAGTGACCTACATGTAACACGCTCCCTCAGGGACGAACAGCAGGAAAGTGGGTAGAGACATCAGACAGTGTAAGACGTGACAAAATAATAATAATTTATAAATTTTCAAAAAAATTATCAAGAGTTTGGGAGGGAGGGATGAAAATGAGCTGATACCAAGGGGTCAAGTAAAAAGAAAATGCTTTGAAAATGACATAGTAACAAGTGTACAAATTTGATGCAATGTATGTATGTATGTACTGTCATAAGAGCTGTATAAGCCTCCAATAAAATGATTTTTTTTGGGGGGGGGGGCATCACTGCTCTCCGGTGGTGGGAGTAGGAGGCCCCGCCCCACCGCTGGAATTGAACCTCCGTCCCAGTGAGCCGCAGTCCCGCGCACAACCACTACGCCACCGGGGCTCAGCCCTAAAATGATTTTTTAAAAGAAAGAAAGAAACTAACTGGACTGTGGCAGGTTTTGGTTTTTCACTCTCCACCATGTCCAGTTTAGATGATAAATGGAATTCCTACTCATAGCAACTTTATTGGACAGAGGAGAACTGCTGCATGGGGTCGGTATGACTGTAATCTTCATGGAAGCAGACTGCCCTAGTTCTTCCAAAGAGCCGCTGATGGGGTCAAACACCAACTTTTTGCTGTGTATCAAACCCACTGCCACTGAGCCCAGTCCAACTGCCCCTGTGGGTCTCTGAACCTGTAAAATGGTAACTCTTCGTGGGATTAGAAAGCCTCATCCTTCTGTGGCATACGGGGCAGTGGTTTGGAACTGCTGACTTTGTGGTCAACAGCTGGATGCATAACACACTACACTACTAAATCTCCTCTGGTATATAGACTCAGAGACAAAAGCCAAGCTTGCTACCATAGAGAGAGCTGTGTGAAATATTTGGCGTTCAGAAAAGGAGACATCAGTTCTGCATAACCATGTGTTGTTCTTGTTCTTCAGGGTCACCGAGATGGCTGCCACTCCTACCTATGCCACTCAGTCTATGTACAATAGACCGAAACACTCGCTGGTCCCGTGCCAGAGTCAGCCTTGTGGTTATGTTTGAGCCATTGTTGCAGCCCGTGTGTCAACTTACCTTTTTAAGCTCTTCCGGTTTCACTGCTCCTCTGCAAAGCAGGATGCCTTTTCCCAGACCCTGGTCTCTCCTGCTAACATGTCCAAAGTACATGAGTTGCATCATCCTTACTTCCAAAGAGTATTCTGGCTGAACTTTCACAAAGAAAAATTGGTTTGTTCTTCTGGCAATCCATTGTATTTTCAATGTTCTTCACCAATGCCATCATTGAAATGCATTAATTGCCTTCTGGTCTTCCTTAGTCATCATCCAGCTTTCACACGCGTATAAAGCGACACTTTAAAAAAATCATTTTATTGGGGGCTCATACAGCTCTAATCACAATATAAACCTGCATACACTATCAGTATTTGCATCCCCCTTTAAATGGGGGCTCTTACAACTCATCACACAATCCATCCATCCATCCATCCATTGTGCAAGTGACACTCTTTTAACACTTTAAAGAGGTCTTGTGAGTTGATTTCTTGGCTATTACTTTCATGAGCACTGTGAATTCAAGCACATGAAATCTTTGACAATTTCAATCTTTTCTTCATTTATCATAATGCTTTCATTGGTCCAATGTGTGGAGTTAGTTTCCTTTACATGGAGCTCCAATCTTACCGAAGGCTGCAGTCCTTGATCTTCACCAGCAAGAGCTTCAAGTCCTTCAGTGGCATCACCTGGATATTACAAGTTGTTAGTGGGCCTTCCTCCAATCCTGATGCCAAGTTTTTCGCCATACTGTCTGGTTCCTCAAATTACACAAATTGAACAAGTATGGTGAAAAGATACAACCCTGATGCACAATGTCCCTGACTGTTAAACCACGTAGCTTTCCCTTGTTCTTCTTGACCTATGCACAGGTTCCATATGAGCACGTTGAAGTATGATGGAAATCTCATTTTCCCCAATAGTTTACCCATAGTTTATTATGCCCCACACAGTTGAATGGCTTTGCATAGTCAATAAAACTCAAGTAAACATCTTTCTGATATTCTCTCCTTCCAGTCCAGAGCCATCTGTATATCTTGTTCCATTTATTCATCTGAATCTGGCTTGAATTTCTGGCAGCAAACTTTATTGAGTTATCTTCAGCAAAATTTTACTTGCATGTAATATTCATGATATCATTTGATAATTTTTGCATTCTGTTGGATCACCTTTCTATGGAATGGGTACACACATGGATCTTTTCCTGTAAGTTGGTAAGGTAGCTGCCTTCCAAATGTCATGGTACAGATGAAGGAGTTCTGTTAGGACCAGTTTGTTGAAACATTTCAATTTTTATTCTGTCCTTGGAGCTTTGTTTTTCCTGCATGCCTTCAGTTCAGCTTGGACTTCTTCCTTAAGAACCACTGGTTCTTCCTCATACTCTCTCAGGAAAAGGCTATACATTGGCTATACAAAGGCTATATACATTGGCTATACAAAGGCTATACTTTGGGTACAGTGACTCTATGTGTTTTTTCCAATCTTCATCTGATGTTTCCTTTATCATTCTATATTTTGTCCATAGGCTTCTTCAAACATTGAGTTTTTTTCTTCCGTTCTTTCAGCTTGAATCATGCTAAATTATGGTTTTCCCCTTTGGTTGTTTAGCTCCAGTCTTTGTACATTTCATTATAATGTTTCATTTCTCTTCTCAAATTGCTCTTTGAGATTTTCTGTTCAGTTCTTTCACTTCAACAACCCTTCCATTTGCTTTAGCTACTGTATGCTCAAGAGCAAGTTTTAGTGTGTCTCTTGACATCCATTTTGGTGTTTTCTTTCTTTCCTGTCCTTTAAAATGACCTTTTGCTTTCCTCATATATGATCTCCTTAAGGTCATTCCAGAACCATTATTAGCCTCTAAATTCAAGTAGGATATGCTGAAGGTCATTTTGCCTTTTACTCTTGTTGATTGTTTCAATTTTCTTCAGCAACAACCTGAACAATTATGAGAAATTATGTTCCGTAGTTGTCCCTTGGCCTTGTTTTGACTGATGGCATTGAGCTTCTCCATGTCTCTTTCCACCAATCAAAAACAAACTCCAGTGCTAACCAGTCGATTTGGACTCATAGCAAACCTAGCTAACTAGTGTCTGGAGCTGCACATCTTTATAGGAAGTTAAAGCCTCATCTTTCTCCAGCTGAGTTTCTGTGTATTCTATCCAGCAGTCACTGTTTATGTGTTTAAAGGGATATTTGTCATGACTAAGTCATTTGTCAAAATTCTATCATGAGATCTCCAACTTCCTTTTTGTCACCAAGGTCGTATATTCCAACTGCTCTTCCTTCCTTATAGTCTCCAACGTTCACTTTCCCACCCCAAGCAAGCATCAGTCCGTCTGGTGTGGGATATTTCAGATGGTACCATAAGAAGATGGCAGCAATCTTCAACTCACCATTTACTTAGTGGTTTCTGTGTAAACTTTAATAATTATTCTATTCATGAACTGGTCTTCTTTGTAAACAGATCAGCCGTGGTGGTGTAGTGGTTATGCTTTGGACTTTGATCCACATGGATGACAGTTTGAAACTACCCACATCTCCGTGGGAGAAAGACTGGACTTTCTATTCCCATAACCAGTTGAAGTTTTGGAAACTCACAAGGGGACGCTATGAGGAAGTAATGATCCAGTGGCAGTGACTTTGGTTTGTTTGGGGTTTTTTTGGTCCTTGTAAGCATATAGCTATTAACTCAAAAAAGCATTGTACTTCAAGACAGATATTGAAATACGATTATTTTTCTTTTTTTAGTCGTTTTATTGGGGGCTCACACAACTCTTATCACAATCTGTACTTACACCTATTGTATGCAAAGCACATTTGTACATTTGTTGCTATTATCCTTCTCAAAACATTTTTTTGCTACTTAAGCCCTTGGTATTAGCTCCTCCTTTTTCCACTCCCTCCCCCCTCCCCTCTCCCTCATGGACTCTTGATAACTTACAAATGATCATTATTGTGTCATATTGTACACTATCTGATGTCTCCCACTGCCAAATTCCCTGTTGTCCACACCCCAGGGAGAAAGTTATATATAGATCCTTGTAAGCAGTTGAAATATTTAATACTGATGTGATGCCATTCCTCTAGAATTTGTCTTTCAGAGCACAGTCAACTATATGACTGTCTGATATCAATCCTATGCGTTCCATTTCTTGATTTCCTTTTTTGGACAACTTCCACTTTTCCTAGATCATATTTCTTGCATTCCACATTGTGGTTATTAATGAATATTTACAATTTTTTTTTCTAATTTTGAGTTGCACCTTAGCAGCAAGTGAAATTTCCTTTGTTCAATCCATGTCACTGTATTCAACTCTGTGTTGAGGATGCAACTCTTTCTCAGTCGTATTTTGGGTGCCTCCCAATCGGAGGTTCTCATCTTCCTACTCTAGGTCATAAAATATTCCCTATTATTGATAGTAAAATTTTCACTGGCTAATCCCTCAGCAATGTAGCACTTCTTCCTAATCAGCTCTTATTCTGGAAATGTCACTGAAGCCTGTTCATCGTGAGTGACCCTGCTGGTGTTTGAAGTGCCCATGGCATAGTTCCCAGCATCATTGTACCATGCAAGCACCACAGTATAACAAACTGGCAGACAAGTGAGGAGTAAAGATCGACACTGAAACTTTTCCTTGCAAACTATTCCTTGGTTGACTCGATTCACCAAGCAAAAACCCCATTGCTGTCATAGCTCCCTTGTGGGACAAAGTAGAACTGTGCTGTAGGGTTTCCCAGGCTACCACCTTTATGGAAGCAAATGGTCTCATCTTTCTCTCTTGGTGGTGCTGGTGGTTTGGGCTAGCAGCCCTATACCGTAAACCTACTCCACCACCAACCAAATCAAAAGAAAAGAGAGGAAAAGGAAGAGATGGTACAACACTTATTTTTATTGTTCTGAGTGAAAAATACAAAACTTTTCTATATTTGTGCCTAGAACATTAACTAATAACAGACCTAGTACATTTCCTTATATGAACTAGTTTGGGGATTTAGTGTTTTTTTTTCTTTGTATAACAAAGACAGGCCAAGACAGAAATAACATGTCTTTTTTTTCCTTGAAGATATAGCAGGCATGCCAAGACACAAATGATATGTCTTCATTTATTTGAACAATAGTTTTCTGTTGAGCTTCTATTATGTGTTCAAGTTCTGTCTTCTGTGGGATAGAAGACAGATATAGATATGTGTATAGAAACTATACAAGTATATATGTATATATGTACGTATCTATATACTCTATATCATAAATATAACACATATGCCAAGCAGTATGAAATCTAATGGCATAAGCAATCAGGCAGTCTAAAATCCAGTAGCAAATACCAAACAGTTCAGCTAATTAGTCAATAAGATAATTGATACAGGTCAATTGAATTATGATTTAGGCTTGCTGAGGAAATTCAGGAAACATGGAATTTTTTGAGGAAAGATATCTTGACCAAATCAGAGGAGAGTTATAATGGGTGGGCTTTTTCTGTGGCCAAAGGAGGCTGGAAGGGAATCAAAATTAAACTTTGCTTTTATACTTTTACCTAGAGTTGGCCCTTGTCACTCATCAGACCACAAGCATTCATTGAATGCCTGCTGTTTGCCAGGTAGCATACCAAACACTGTGGGAAAATGCAGCATAAAGCATGGCTTTTGTCCTTCATGAAATGTCACATGATAACATTTGAATAATTAGACACACAGTAGTCTTATGACTGCAGTTGGTGAGATCACTGAGGTCTGCATGGTAGAGACAGATAGAGACAGAGAGAGAAATTTGAGAATTCTCTAGGAAGAAAGTAGACCCACCACTGTTTTCCATACCTCTGGTAATGTAGATGATTTTATGGAAAATACTTCTTGAAGGACAGGACGACCAAGATGGGGAAAGCTAGATGGAATACATAGCCTGAGATCTAATTGTTTTATAAACCCTTCAGTGGAAAAAAAATGCTAGGAGTTGGAATAAAATTGCCTCTAGGGAAACTAGACAAGATGAAAGAGACCTTTGAAAATCACTCTGCTATGTCAGGTTACAGAGCCCCCAAACCCCACAGCCATAGAATTATAGCAACGCTATATAGGGAGGGTTTCCACAACTGTCAATCTGTCTGGGAGCAGACAGTCTCGTCTTTCTGGTGGGTTTGAACCACAGACCTTGTGGTGTACAGTCCCATGCTTACCACCAGAACTTTTGGGGAGGACACCAGTGGCTAAGCATTTCATAACATTTATTTGTTGTCATTGTTGTTTTGCATTTGACCCCTCTATGTATGGAAGGTATAATAGGTTTTCCACATACGGTGGCATGTGTATAATGGATAGACTCTGTAAATATCTGAAGGACTATCTATCATCTAGTATATCATCCATGTATATTCCACATATGTATTATATGTGTCAGCTAAGAGAAATCTAGTAGCACTCAGCAGCTGTGTGACCTTGGCTTTCACATCCCTAAAATGGGGGTGATGATGCCTATTTCATGCATTTTTAGCTTTCGATTTGTTGTTCCCATTCAATGAGTGTGGTAATAGAAAAGAAATCATAAATCTCACATGCAAACGACAGAGGGAAAACATGTCGAGATTATGCTTTATAGAAGTATTAACAAATGCAGAGTTTGATAAAGAGAAAGGGGTGTGGTACTTTAAGGCACACATTGCTCAGTGAGCAAAGGTTCAGCAGTTTGTACATTAAACTTGAGCTCCCAGTGAAAGCAGGAACTGTGGAAATTTTTGAGTAGAGTCTTGGCATACGAAAAGGGGACGAGGTGGGAAAGATGAAATCCAAAAGGCAGGAAACACAGAGAACGTGCAGTCCACGTTGGTCACCCAGACTCAGTACCAGGGCCTCAGAGAGGGGGAGGCTCCTTGGCCCAGAGGAATGAGTAAAGTCAGCCCCGTGCCTGGTAGGAAGCCATTCCACAGGCCCCAGTGGGAGTCCATTTCTGTGGTTTACTAGTGACCCTGCAAGAGGCCATGTAGAGGAGGGGTGCTCCATACGTCAATCATGATCTACTAGTCAATCGCAAATGTAGTGTGGACAGATCCCATGGCATCAAAAAATATACATAAGTCTATCATCAATCCCATCACTTAATTGATATGCAGCACCAGCCAATCAGATGCAATCTTAGAAGTCAAATGCATGCGCAAGCAGCTGCGTTAAGTGCAGCGAAACTAACAAACTAAGTTATTGCCATTTTTTAGATCTTGTTTTTTTTCCCCCTCTTATATGTAAGAAAGGGTATTAAAATGAGTGGGGAAGCTAGATCTAGTAAGAAGACAAAAACACATCACTTCATGCAGAATGGGAGATTTTGACACAACAAACTGACATTCAGCTGAAGTCCAGAGCACATGCAGCGTTCTGGAACTTACTCACAGAGCAAAGTGCCCAAACATGAGAAAATGTGCTACCTCCTTGACTGTATCATTTAGTTCTACTTATTTATGTGAGTCAGCCTTTTCCCTCATAAAGATCACTCAGTCCAAGTACCATTCCACCGCGACTGAGGCAGAGTGTGTTTACTGAGACTCGCCTGTCCGGCCCAGAGTGACCCTGTGCATAAGAGACTAAAACACTGGCTGTCCCTGCGCCCTCCTCTTATCTAAAACATATCACATAAATACTATTCTCATTCTTTAACGAATAGGCTTCAGCTCAGAGAGTTGAAGAAATTTTTACACAGTCCCTGTGTCAAGACAGCAAGTTGCTAAACAAACTTTTAGCACCAGATCCCAGAACTCATGCTCTTATGGGACGGGAAAGGCAGCTGGATCCTCAGGAACTTGCCTGGACATGTCATTGATGGAATTTGGGGCACTAGGGTCAAATGCATATGAGTCACGCCCTAACCAAGATGGCCTCAGCGTCAATTCTGTCAACTTTCTAACCTGTGAGAATGTATGTACCCCTTTCCTGCTTCTGCAGCCATTACTTGTTGATATGCCTGCAGTCGTTATTTTGTGACAAGTTCTTTTGCTTACATGTCCTATTTAAGTAACCATGTGACTATGCATCCTTTGGACCCCTTTATACCCTCCTGCTGACAATTTTCCTTAGCTGATCTTCATCTTTGTATTAGTTGAGACTTTTATAATCTTTCTTTTTTCTGGTGGTCGTGGGAGCTACCCAGCCTTGCTCCCGGAGAGCTGCTGCTGGATTTGAACCGCCAAACCGGTGGACCGCAGTCCCGCACTCAATCACTACACCACCGGGGCTCAACCTAGTTGAGACTTTAAAAAAACAAAAAACAGTTTCCATAAATTTTATTGTAAGTTGGGGGTCTCTTTTTCCCCTACAGCATACTCCAGATTCAAGAATGTATCTGAATTTCCAATCTATTATCAGATTACAAAGAAAAACAGATCCGTTCTCAAGCATTAGTTAACAAACCTGGGTCATTTATAATTCTATGGGGAAGTGGAACCATGGGAAAAGACTGTGATTACTGATAGTTTGTCAGGTGGGAACTTTCAGGTTATTTTCATTTGGATAAAACTGGAATGTGACCTTGTTTTGAACCAATCGGTTAGTGAGGCCTCACAATTGCACCTCGTATTAGAGTTTCTGGTAGTAGTTGTCAGGGTTAGTTAAAGGACTGAATGACCTATCCCAAACTCCCTCAGATGATCTGTCCCACAATTCATGTATGGATGACTCATCCTAACACTGCCCTCACATACTAATGAGGTGTACAAGAGATGGTTATCAGACCAATCACTGGGCTGAAATAAGGACCAATCAGAAAGTAAGAATAAGGGCCAAAGAAAAAGCAATGGTGAGCCGAAGAGGACCTGCCACTGCCACACATAAAACCTAGGAGTTACACTCTCAAACTCATAGAGGCAGTGCTACCCTGTCTTACAGGATTGTTAAGAGTAGACATCCGGGCTGAGCCCCGGTGGCGTAAGGGGTTGAGTGCGGGACTGCAGCCCGCAGGCTTGGCGGTTCAAATCCAGCGGCTGCTCTCAGGAACAGCACTGGGTAGCGCCCACGACCACCAGAGGCAGTGATCCCTCCCCCCCACCAAAATAAAAAAAAAAGAGAGTAGGTATCCACTTGATGGCAGGGAATTTTGATTACACCCACTAGATGTTGTCTTCTCCCTCAAATTGTTAAGGTCCTGGGTCCTGGTTTCCTGATTGAAGACTACTTTGCTTATCAACTCTCTGCTCCACCCACTATCTTGTGGTCCTTCTTGTCTTGATACCATGCTTGTGTGGCTCTCTCTGTTGTGGTGGCAAAGCGTTTGGAAGAAACTTGCTAGATTTTCTCTTGAGGAAGAAAAGTCCAGGGACATAAACTGACATCACAGCACAAAAGTTTAGAATTTGGTGAGTCTCGACATCAAACAGTGGATTAAGCAGTATTCATAAGTCACAAGAGCGTGAGTTCTAAGATCTGGAGCTAAGAGGTTGTTTTGCAACTTGTTGACTGTCTTCTGACACAGGGACTGTGCAAAAATTTCTTAAACCCTCTGAAGCCTATTCATTTAAGAATGGAAACAATATTTATCTGGTATGTTTTGGATAAGAACAGTTGTGAGGAGAGTGCAGTGTTTTATTCTATTGTGCATTTGGTTCCTATGGGTCTGAGACTGCCTTGATGACTTGTAACAACAAAAATGGTAACAACAGCAACGTAATCCAACATTTGAATTAAATGAACGTGTATAAAAAAAGACATCGATGCTTGAAAAAGTAGGTTGTCAAGAATTTATCTCCATCATGGTGGGGCAGGACGAAGATAAAAGGAAACATAGAAATTATTTAGGAAGCAGAACTATGGATAGAGGTATAAGCGTAGGTGTGTACATATGTAAATACATTAATTCATAAAATAGAGGTATTCACCTATGGACATATATTTATATAGCAAGATGTTGAGGTAATGGACAGATTTTGGGCCTCTGCTCATACCTTGCTTTAATACAAGAACACTTTGTTCTAACAAACTGGCATTCTATGATGCTCACCCTCCCAGCACAATCGCTGAAGACAAAAAGGAACCATTGGTAAATGTGGGGAAGAAAGTGGATAGTGCCCCCCTATTAAAAGACATGGCATCTGGGTTCTTAAAGGCTTGAGTTAAACAAGTGGTTATCTAGCAGAGAAGCACGTCATCCTCTCTGATCATAAGGTGTCATCAGTACCGCGAAACTGACCCAGGAAGACCCATAACAAACAAACAAACAAAACCACATTATTGAATGTGTTAGAGCAGAGACCCAAAGCCCATCTGTAGACAATGGGAGATTGCCCCCCCAGAGGGGTCACAGCGTAGGGAGGAGTCAAACAGGGCAAAGTAGAGCCTCAAGGAAAAACACATTATTCTTCTGGTTCCTTGAGGTTTCCTCACCCCACTATCATGGCCCCAGTCCTGCCTCCCACTTTGGACTGGATCAGAGCATGTACACAGGTACCGATAAGAGATAAAAGCTCAAGACACACGGAATCCAGGACCAGGAATGAGAATAGCAATATCAGAAGGGTAGGGGGAAGGTGGAGAGGTAGGGGGAACCGATTGCAATGATTGACACCTAAACACTTTCCCACACTCCCTCACAGGGAAGAACAACAGACACCATGGGGGAAGGGAGAAAGTGGTTGGCATGAGACATGAAAATAATAATAATTTATCATTTGCCACCTGCGGAGGGCAGAGGGAGGGTATAAAGAGGAGCTGATACAAAGGGCTCAATAGAAATCAAATGTCTAGAAAAGAATGATTACAACATATGTACAAATGTGCTTGATGCAAGCGACGTATGGATTGTTATGAGTTGTAAGAGCCCCCAGTAAGATGATCTTTTAACTGAAAAGTTTTCTAAGGAATTTGTCTCCATCATCACTGAGGATCTTTTCCAATAACTTTTTGCAATGATTTTATAGTAGAAGTAAGTGAAATTGAAGCATATAACTAGATGGATGCTGTCCTACTGAAATGTAGTGCCACACAAGTAATTTAAATTTTCTAGTAGCCACATGAAAAAAAAGTCAAAGTAATAGGTAAGCTTATTTGAATAATATATCTTATTGAACTCAGTATATAAAATATGATCATTTCAACATGCAATCCATATAAAATCACAACTAAACTCACTGCCGCAGAGTCAATTACAACTCCTGCAAGCCTGGGGTTCCAAGTCTGTAACTGATCTCTGCAGCAGGATGCTTCAGCTCTCTCCTGAGAAGCAGCTGGTCATTGTCAACTGCTGGCCTTGCTGTGTGCAGCCCGAGGTGTAACCACTGTGCCAAATTTTTGCACTGTTTTCAAAATTTGCGACAATTTCATTTTAACAGCTTTGTTGAGCTACCATTCATATGCCATACAATTCACCCACTTAAATTGTACAATCCAGTGTTTTTTAGTATATTCATGGATGTTGGAAACCATCACCCTTGTCCAGTTTAGAATACTTTCTTCACCTTAAAATGAAACCTTGAATTTTTTAACTGTAATCTCCCTATTGCCCCATCCTCTTGCACAATCCTAAAGGACTGCTACTCCACTTCCTGTTTCTATAGATTGTTTTAATTTCATATTAATGGAGTCATAGTATACGGATTTTTGTGACTGGCTTCTTACACTTAGTATGATGTCTTTAAGGATCATCCAAGGTGAAGCATGTGTCAGGACTTCATCTTTAACATACAACATACCCTTCTATTCTATGTTATACAATAGGACAAAGCTGAAAAATGTTGGTGTGTATGTTTTTATACTTATGCTTACTAATATTTGCATCTCAATTCACATTAGCCACATTTCAGGGGCTCAGTAGGAGCACATTGGCTATGATACTGAGTAGCTCAGTACTAGACATTACAAACTATTTGGGTAGATGTCCCTTTACTTTTTGGGTTCTAACATAAGCATAAATGGATGATTATTAAGTAATTATGGATATATGAAAATGTACATATCACAACCTGTGGCACATATACAACTTAGTCTTTTTTCTGTCACTTCCCGGTTTTGGTGAATTACATGTTAAACAAACTTTTTGTGTAAATAGTACACACATATCTAATTTCAAATTCCAAAACATACCACAAATCAGATATGCATAACCAAAATAAAAGTGTTGGGTAATCTTCATAGCTGGGTTAAAACAAATATATATCGCGCACTGACGAACACACACTCGTTTGTAAAGTAACATGTAGAGGATTATCTATTTTTTGCCTTTGATTTTATTTCAATGGCAAAGAATTTTTGAATTCTACATAATCTTGTGTTTTATTTTCTTCCTAACGTCAATGATCACATATAAAAGAACCAAGACTAAAGCAAGTCAGAAATGGTGGGAAATAGGAGCAATGGAGAACAAACAGAGCCCTGTCCCCTCCTCTCCCCACCCCCACCCTCCCACCAACCATCACTGACATTGGGTCATTTCTGACTTTCAGCAACCCTAAAAGACAGCAGAGCACTGGAAGTACTCACTTCTCTATGCCAGCACATTTGGACGACAAGTACTTGGCCAATTTTCCAAAGAAAGGTGATCGAACAGAATGCTCAAACTATAGAACAATATCATTGCTATTGCATGCAAAGAAAATGTCGCTGGAGATCATCCAATAATGATTGCAGCAGTACATCGACAGGGAACTTCCAGAGGTTCAGGCAAGATTCAGAAGAGGATGTGGGAACAAGTGATATCATTGCTGATGTCAGTTCTAGGCTCAAAGCAGAAAATACCCCAGAAGCTGTTCATTTGTGTTTCATTGACTGTGCCGAGGCATTCAGCTGTGTGGGCCATAATAAACTATGGATCACCTTGAGTGAGAATTCTAGAACACTTCATTGTGCTCCTGTGGAACTTGCACACGAACAGAAGGGAACGTTGCCTGGTTTAAATCAGGAAAATGTGTATCAGGGTTGTATCCTTCTACTATACTTGTTCAATCTGTGTGCTGAGCAAATCGTCAAAGAAGCCAGCTTATATGATGAAGAGGGCAGCATCAGGATCAGAGGACTCTTTATTAACCACCTCTAACACGCTGGATGAAGTGAGCAGGACTTGAAGCACTTGCTGATGAAGATCAATGACTGCAGCCTTCAGTATGCATTACAACTCCATGCAAAGAAGGCCACAACCCCCACAGTTGGATCATGGTGAGTGGAGAGGTTGAAGTTGCTAAGGATTTTGTCCTGCTTGGCTCCACAATCGATGCCCCATGGAAGCAGCAGTTGAGAGAATAGAAGACACTCTGAATTAAGTAAATCTGCTACTCAGGAGCTTTTCAGAGTCTTGAAAAGGAGGGTGTGCCTGCCTCAACCATGGTGTATTGCATGGCCTGGGATGCATGTGAAAGTTGGACAATGAATAAAGGAAACCACAGGAAAATGGATGTATTTGAATTGTGCTGGAGAAGAATACTGAAAGCACCACGGGCTGCTAAAGGACAAACCAACTTGTTTTGGAAGAAGAACAGCCTGAGTGCTCTGCTGTGCACAAGGTTGCTATGGTCCTAACCAGCTCAAGGGCACCCAGCAACAATGACGTCCACAACAACACAGGACCGCATAGAACTACTCCCACTGGTTTCAGAGACCATACCTGTTTAAAAATGATTTCATTGGGAGCTTGTAGAATTCTTATCGCAAGTCAAACATCCACCCGCTGTATCAAGCACATTTGTACATTTGTTGCCATCATTTTCAAATCTGGTATCAGCTTCTCATTTTCCCCTCCCTCATGAACCTTTGATAATTTATAAATTATTATTTTTTTCATGTCTTACACTGACTAATGTCTTTCTTCACCCGCTTTTCTGTTGTCTAACCCCTTCGGAGGGGGTTATATGTAGATCATTGTGATCATTTTCTCCCCCCCTCCCCCACCTTCCTCTTCCCCTACCGGTATAGCTAGTCTCAATATTGGCCCTGAGGGGGTCTATAGGTCCTGGATTGACTGTGTTTCCAGTTCTGATGTGTACCAGTGTACATGCTCTGGTCTAGCCAGATTTGTAAGGTAAGATTGGGGTCATGATAGTGGGGGGCAGCAGGAAGCATTAAAGAGCTAGAAGAAAGTAGTATGTTTAATTGGTGCTGTACTGCACCCTGACTGGCTCATCTCCTCCCTGAGACCCTTCTGTAAGGGGATTTCGTTGCCTACAGATGGGCTTTGGACCTCTACTCTGCACTCTCCCCTCATTCACAATGATAGGATTTGTTGTTCTTTGATGCTGGATACCTGAACCCATTGACACCTCATGAACACACAGGCTGATGTGCTTCTTCCATGTGGACTTTGTTGCTTCTGAGCTTGATTGCCACTTGTTTATCTTCAAGCCCTTTTTTGTTTGTTTTGTTTTGTTTTGGAGGGGGGGGCATCACTGCCTCTGGTGGTCATGGGTGCTACCTAGTGCTGCTCCTGAGAGCCGCCGCTGGATTTAAACCACCGAGCCTGCGGGCCACAGTCCCGCACTCAACCACTTACACCTCCGGGGCTCAGCCCCATCTTCAAGCCTTTAAAACCACAGATACTATATTTTTTGATAGCCAGGCACCATCCGCTTTCTTCATCACATTTGCTGATGCATCCATTTTGTCTTCAACGATTGTGTCGGGAAGGTGAGCATCATGAATGCCAGTTTAATAGAACAAAATGTTCTTGCATTGAGAGAGTATTTGAGTAGAGGCCCAATGTCCACCTGCTATCTTAATACTGAACCTATAAATATATGTACACAGGTCTATTTTCCTATTGTCATATTATAAATATATTTGCATATGTACACCTGCATCTAGACCTCGATAAATATCTTTTGCTTCCTACTTTTTCCCTCTATTTCCTTTTACTTTCCTCTTGTCCCACTATCATGCTTAGCTTTCATTAGGGTTTCAGTAATTCCTCTCAGTTACATTGTCCTTGGATCAAACCCTACCACGCCTCCTACACCCTCCTTGCCATGATTTTAGATCACTTGTTGTCACCTTGTCCCTGGGTTTGTTAACACCCACTTCCTTTCCTTCGCCTCCTCCTCTATCGTGTCCACCTGGAATGGTCAGTCATTGCTTTTTCCCTCTGGATTGTTTATCCCACCTATCTTATCTACATAGACATGCACAGACAATAATATGCACAAAAACAAGACAGAGCAAAGCAATGAAATAAAACAACAACAACAAAAACCAACCGAGGAGGCGGGGGAGAGAGTCTATAAATGGTTCCATGTCTGTTAACCTTTAGGAGTGTTTTACAGTTTCGAGTGTGTCTGATGGGGTGTCACGCCCTGGCCCCCACAGTCCATTTTGGGTATTTCCTGGGGACTTCATAGCGCCACTCCCCTTGTGATTCTTTAGCCTGCCTCTAGTGTTTTGCCTCGGTGTGGTGGGGTCAGATGGGGCACAATTCCCACACTGTGTCTTCAGTGTTGTCTCCTGTAGCGCTATGGGTCAGTAAGGGACATCGTGTCCCCTGGTGGGGCCAGCTCTATAGTCCTCTCTGTGGATGGGCAGCTCTGAGCAGAAATGTTTTTCTCAGGGCTTCATGGGTCAAGATGTGCTCCACTCTCTATCCCTGCCCCTTCGCTTGGCCCTGTGTGCCTTGATCAGACATGTCCTTCTCCCTGAGCTCTAGTTTTAGTGCTTGTCCTCTAAAGTGAATTCTCTACATGCTATCTATGTAGTTGGGATTGGGCCCATCCTCACAGACCTCTCTACTGGTTTCCTGATTCGTGCCAATATGTTGCTTTCATGTCTTGGCACACTGGGTTGAAGTCTGGTCCCCCTCTCCCTGTGGAGATATAAACAACACCTTCCTCTTGGGTGGACGAGTGCCCTGCTCCCCCGCTACCCATGGGTTTTTTGCCCCATTCTTTTTAGTTGACTACTATATTAGGGTTAGGGTTAGGCTCCGGCCCCTGCCATACTGGTCTCACCCCAGGAATGTGTGTATACAGTAGCTTTTTTCCTATGGCCCCTTTTAAAGCTTACCCCAGCGGACTCATGGTGTACTTGTCCTTTTGTGCTTGGCTTACTTTGCTTAGCATAATTTCTGTGTCTGGAGGCCTGGTGGTTAAGCACTTGGCTGTACACTAGAGACTGACTGAAGCCACCAGAAAGATGTGGCAGTCTGCTCCCGGGAAGATCTAGCATCTTGGAAACCTATGGAACAGTTCTCCTTGGTCATCTAGGGTGACTGCGAGTCAGAATCCACCTACCAGCAAAGGACCTGAGCCTACTGTGTGGCAATCTAAAAAACCAAACTCATTGCCAAGTTGATACCGATTCCTAGGGACCCCATAGGACAGGGTAGCACTGCCCTGTTTTGGAGACTGCAACATCATAGAAGGAGAAAAGCCTGTCTTTCTCCCCCAGAGCAGCTGGCTGTTTTGAACTGCCCACTTTGCAGATCGCAGCCCAGGGGTGACCACGACGCCCCCCGTGTGCGGCTTCATAAAAGGCACTGGGGATTTAGTCGTGAATGCTTCCGCCCTCGGTAATTAGTGCCTCTGCACTCCGGTTGAGGGGGCTGCTTCGAGACAAGTGGAAAGCCGCAGCACGGCCCAGTTCCAGATCCCGCCAGCTGTTGGCTAGGCTGCCTCTGCCCTCCTCTGCTTTCCGGGGCTCCCCAGGCTCGCCCTGTTTTACTCGCCAGCTGCTTCCTCATCTCTGGGTCTAGCCCTCCATTTAGAACAGAGCCCTTGGGTCTTGGCCTAATAAGGCCAACCTTGCCCTGAGGTGAGTGTCATGCTCGGTCCCCGGCAGCCACATGCTGCAGACTGCACCCACGCCCGGCTCAGCGCTGACTCGAGGCAGGAAGCTGCTGAATCAAGCAGCTACGGCCACAGCTTCCGGCTCCAACACCGCCCTGGTGAGAAGAGGAAGCGGACCTCCGTTTGTGAAGTCTCAGGGTAGAAACAGTTTTAGCAGAGGACATTTGGCAGAGGCTTTCGGATGCCTGTCCTCCACAAAACCCCACTGCCCTCAAGTCCACTCCGACGGACTCAACCGCCCCATGTAGGCCTTTCCGGGACTGTAAATCTTTCCAGGCGCAGACAAGCCTCCGCTTTGCCCCGAGATGCAGCTGGTGGTTTTCAACTGCTGACCTTGCAGGGAGCAGGCCAATGCGTATTCCACCGAGCCACCAGAGCTCTCTATAGGGGGCCCCGTAGAGGGGAGACAAGAAAAGTTTCCCAACGGAGCAGATGCTGGAGAGAAACGGTCCACGAATGAAAGGAAGGATGACCCTTTCTGGGCCTAAAGGAAGAACCAGGGAGACAAGAGAGAGTGTGATACCCGTACTTACTGCCATCGAGACAATTCAAACTCACGGTGACCCTACAGGTGCCATCGAGGCAATTCAAACTCACAGTGACCCTACAAGACAGGGTAGAACTGCCCCGGTGGTTTTTTGAGACTGTTCCTCTCTTCCTCCCCCCCCCATCTTTTTACTGGGAGTTAAAACAGCATATAATTCCATAGTTCAATCACGTCAAGCAGTGTTTTGAGTCTAACTCCTTGTAGGAGTAGAACCTCATATTTCTCCGCCGGAAGAGGTTGGTCATTTTGAACTTGTGACTTTGCCGATGGAAGTCCAACGGGATAGCACTGCACCATCAGGGCTCTGCCAGCCTACCCACAGGGAGCTGCAAAATGAACGCAGGCCCAGAGAAGCGTGCCTGAGGGACTGTAAAGGAAGTGAGGTTAGACTGTAAAGGAAGAGAGATGGGGACATTTTCAGGAGTCTGTTCTCTATTTAGAAGATGAGAAGGAGTCAGACAGAAAGACAAAATGAGCTGAACCATATTTGAGGAGTTGATGTCTTCCTGATGTACTTTCATTTGTCAGAATAAATTTTTTTTATTAAACGCGGTTATTGCTTTATGAAGAGTAACCTCACACGCACACAATTTAGCCTGGGTAATGTCAATTTCATGAAGATTCTGCTATTCATGTATTGTCTCTAGACTAATTTAGTCATTTTACTTTTCTCTGGCTTCATCTAAATAAAAGTAGAGTAAATAAAAATATTTAAAAAAAAATCAAGTACATCTTAAAAGATGTTGAAGCATTAGGAAAAAAGGAAAAAATCAATTTGCTTATTTGACTGCTTGACAAGTTCATGGGAAATTTTTTTAAATTTAATTAATTAATTTTTTTTCATGGGAAATTTTTAAGTAATGTTTTTATCTTTGAGTATCTCCTTTATAAAAACTGAAGGGAAAGATGAAAGGTATTGAAAAGAAGTATCTTCAGTAAAAATAGAATGTCCACAACAATTTTTTTGGTCTAGGAAAATAATTGGACTCATAGGGACTTATTACAACTTCCTGCTGCAGGCAAGACTTCCGTTCCCACATAACCTTGTCCATCAAAGCACAGTTATAGTTCTCCTTTCATTTTCCATCAAGGGATAATTGTAAATCGATGAAACATGTGAGGGTAAGTTGAAAAGCATTGCTATAAAGTAATAAAAGCTTATTGTACTATATATATACATTAATATATAGAAATTTGATGTCTTTTACTAATAGTGTTAATGAGGAGTTTTGGTACAACTTGCTTTTTCCTTGCTTTTTCCACCAATGTAGCTTTCAGTTATTTAAAAGTTTCTTCCTAAAATTTCCCATGACTATCCTGTGTCCTTGAGAAAATTTATCAAGATTATCCGTTGGGAATCCCCCTAACAGCCCCTTCCGAGCTGACTACTCCGCCCTGAATGTAATTGAGATGCCAGATTCCCTCAGAAGCCACCGTTTGGATGGGACTTTTTTTGAAAGCCCCCAAGTGAGACTAAGACAAATGTAATGCTGAGAAAGCTTGTCTGCAGCCATCCACTGATCGAAGATGCATATTGAAGCATTTTTTGTTTGGAATAACCCCCTGCTGTGTGAACTGGGATGTTAGTAGCAATACTTTTGGACTCACCCTCATGTCCGAGTGTCCAATTTGGGGTAATAATGACAAAATATTGTCCCAAGAGATCACATTAGTTTGCAGTTTGCATATCCAGAAATGACACTGATTCTGTGAATCCACGGCTTTCTGAAAGTAGGGGAGACTTCTGAAGCTGAAGCCCTTTGAGGGGGTGTAAAATGGTGTGTCAGTGATCTGTGTTCCACTGTTCTCATAAAAAATGCTGTTGAACAAAAGTTATAAATTTTAACACAGTCAAAATGCTATTCACCCATAGACTAAGAATTCTAAAGTGTTGTTTCAGACAAAATCAATATAAATTCATACACGATGTGAGGTAATGATCTGATGTTATCTTTTTCCAAATTAGTAATCACTTTTTCCTGCTACAGAACATCTCCTCTAGCACCCACTTTTCTGACATTCTATTTTGGTCATATATTAAGCTCTCTCATGTGAACCTATTTCTGGGAGTCTGATTTTGTTTCATTGAGCAACTTATACGCTGCTATATTAACCCTACATAACCTTATTAACCAGAGCTTCACAATGAATCCCAATAGCTGGTTGGGTTAGTCCCAGAAACAGGCAGTTCTACCCTATCCTCCAGGGTTTCTGTGAGTCTGAATTGACTTAATTGTAGTAAGTTTGCTTTGGGGTTTGAGATTTATCTAAATCTGTTTAAAGATGAACTATTCCTAATTACTTGGCTGCAGAATATTCTCTTAATATGCTGTTGGATTAGATATTTGAACATTTTCTGTCCTGTTATGTCCCTTCCAAACTGGGCCAGGAGTCTCGGTGGTTTGGCAATTATATAATGATGTAATTTAATCATCATGATTTGATTCGCTGAACAGTTGGAGGAGGAGTAGGGTGGGATGCAACTCCCTTTTTTGGGTCCCAGTCCTAGTTTGTTTGTTTGTTTGCTTTGGGCATCACTGCCCTCTGGTAGGAGTGGGAGGCCCAGCCTTGCTATACTGCTGGATTTGAACCGCCAAGCCAGTCGGCCGCAGTCCCGCACTCAACCACTACGCTACCAGGGCTCAGCCCCAGTCCTAGTTTATTTAAGAGGAGTTTTCAGGAGGTGGGTCCTGCATCACCTTGAACTACCTCATGAGTGATAAAGCAGAGAAAAGTGAGCAGAGAGTAAGGGGCCTCAATACCACCAAAAAGAAGAAGTGGGAGCCCAGCATGACTGTTTGATCTGGAGACCCTGTGCTAAGAACCTCCTAAACCCGAGGGAAGATTTAACCGGCGGTTCTCAACCTGTGAGTTGCGACCCCTTTGGGGGTTGAACGGCCCTTTCACAGGGGTTGCCCAATTCATAACAGTAGCAAAGTTGCAGTTATGAAGTAGCAACAAAAATAATGTTATGGTTGGGGGGTCATCACAACACAAGGAATTGTATTAAAGGGTCACGGCATTAGAAGGTTGAGAACCACTGATCTAAACAGAGAGGGAGAGAGAGGAGAGAGAGAGAGAGAGAGAGAGAGAGAGAGAGAGAGAGAGAGAGAGAGAGAGATTCAAGGAATTTTGAGCCCAGAGATGTTGAAAGAAGACAAGAACTAACCCACATAATTGCCAAAACGAAATCATTCTTCTAAAGTTGGCACCTTGAATTCAGACTTATTTCCTAAACTCCGAGAGAATAGGTTTCTGTTTGCTAAAGCCATCTACTTTTATTTTTTGCCACAGAAGCCCCAAATAGGCATTTTGTACTTTTGTGTACATATTCATGAGAGAAAATGGACCTTTAATTTTTCCTTTCCAGAAATCACTTAGTCTGGTTTTCAAATACAAATTATGTTGTCTTTGTAGAATTAGCTGGAAATGATTCCCCCTTTTATACTATAAAAGAATTTGTTGGGCTGAGCCCCGGTGGCGTAAGTGGTTGAGTGTGGGACTGCGGCCCTAAGGCTTGGCGGTTCAAATCCAGCGGCGGCTCTCAGGAGCGGCAGTGGGTGGCTCCCACAACCACCAGAGGGCAGTGAGGCCCACAAAAACAAACAAACAAAAAAGAATTTGTTTAAGATTAAGGAAAATCTGAGATTTGCTTTTAAAACATGACTTTAATGTCAAGCTACCCCATTTGAGTCATAGTTTCCTAGAAATCTGTCTAACCTGTTTTAAAAATGATTGCCAAACATACTGATAATCTTCCCTTGTTATTTTAATTGTGAGTGCCCATCTACACTGATAATTTTATTTATTCTCTCATATTATTTTGATCAGTCTTGTGAAATTTGTATGTGTACTAGACAGTCACAAACAATCTCTTTTTACTATTATTAGATGCCGTCGAGTCGGTTATGACTCATAGAGATGCTAAGTACAGAAGACGGAACCTCACAATTGTTGATCTGTCTGAACCCATCGTGGGGCCCGTTGTTACAGTCCGTCTTGTTGAAGCTCTTCCTCCTCTTTGCTGATCCTCTATTTTACCAAGAATGACGCCTTTTTCCACAGGAAGACATCACCTGATCATGTGTGCAAAGTCCATGAGTCTCTCCATCCTGACTTATAATAATGAGCATTCTGGTTGCATTCCTTTTCAGGACAGATTTATTTAATCTTTTGGCAGTCCATGGTATCGTCAATATTCTTTGTAAACACCATAGTACAAATGTATTTTATCTTTCTTCTGTCTTTCTTAATTGATGTCCAACTTTTATATGCTATGAGGTTATTGACATGACCATAATTTTGGATAAGTGCACCTTAGTCCTCAAAGTAACATGCTTGCTTTTCAACACTTAAAAAAAGGTCTGGTCCTACTCCTACTACCGGAGAGCAGTGATGCCCCCCCCCCCCAAAAAAAAAAGGTCTGGTGCCTCCAGGAGCAAGGCTGGGTCTCCTACTCCCACCAGGGCAGTGATGCCCACAAAAAAACAAAAAAAACAAAGCAAAACAAAAGGTCGGTGCAGCAGTTTTACCCAATGCAATGTGTCATTCGATCTCTTGACAACTACTTCAAAGAGCATTGATTGTGGATGTAAGTCTTCTCTTATGGTGAAAGAATACAACCCTGATGAGATTGCCGTGTGGTATGCTCTTGTTCTGTTTGCACAACTGTCTCTTGATCCATCCACAGGTTCTGCATGAGCACAAAGACGTGTTCTGGAATTCTTATTGTTCTTAAGGCTAGCCATAGTTTGTTATGATCCACACGGTCGAATGTCTGGGTGTATTTGGTAAGACAAAATAATACATCTTTCTGGTATCCTCTATTTTGAAACAAAATCCAGCTGACCTCCTCAATGATATTCTTGGTTCCATGTCTTTTGAATTTGGTCTAAAATTATGGCTGTTCCCTGCTACTGCTGCAACTGTTTGTTGGATGATCTTCAGCAAAATTTTACTTGCTTGCAATATCAATGACATCGGTTTATAATTTGAGCATTCTGCTGGATCATGCTTCTTTGGAATGGGCGGAGAAATGAGTCTCTTTCAGTCAGTTGGCTAGGTTAGTCAGTAAGTTAGCTGTCTTGAGCTATGCTGACATTTCCTGGCAGAGATGAGTGAATACTTCAAGTGCCTCATCAGCTTGTTGAAACATTTCAGTTGGTATTCCACCAATACCTGGAGACTTGTTTTTGGCTAATACCTTCCGGGCAGCTTGGATTTCTTTCAATACCATGGGTTCTTGCTCATATGCTGCCTCTTGAAATGATTAAATATCAACTTGCTCTTTTTGGCACAGTGATTCTGTGTATTTCTTCCATATCTTTTTGATGCTTCCTACAGCGTTCAATATTGTTGCCCTATAGTATTTTAGTATTGAAATGTGAGGCTTGCATTTTATTTGGTCTTCTCAGCTGCTTTTTAAAATTTTCTGCTCAGAAATTTTACTGTAACTACTCTATGGTGAAGAGAAAGTTTCAGAGTCTTTTCTGACAACTACATCGATCATGTAAAAAATTCCTGTCTTTGAAATTAACTTTTGCTTTCTTCATGTATGATATGATGATGATGATGTATGGTATTCTTCATGTCATTCCATAGCTCATCAGGTCTTCTGTTGTTAGTATTTAATGCATCTAATTTTTTCTTGAGATGTTCTTGAAATTGAGGTTGGATACATTCCATGTCATATTTTGGTTCTATTAGACTTGATTTAATTTTCTTCATCTTCAATGTGAGTTTATAGATGAGCAATTGATAGTCTGTTCTACAGTTAGCCCCTTTATAATTTATAAATTATTACTTTTTCATGTCTTTAAAAATTCACTTATTTGGGGCCGATACAACTCATATCACAACCCATCCATCCATCCATTGTATGCAAAGCACATTTGTACGCTTGTTGCTGTCATCATTCCCAAAGCATTTGCCTTCTAATTAAGCTCCTCATTTGGGGAAAGGGGGAAATTTTATAGTTTTTTATGTTTTACACCTTCACTCACTTTTCTGTTCTTCATGTCCCTGGGAGGGGGTTATATGTTGATCATTGTGATTGGTTCCCACCCCCCCTCCCACTCCTTTCCCTTCTCCTCCCCCTTCTGGAATCAATGCTCTCATTATTGGTCCTCAGGGGTTTATCTGTCCTGGATTTCATGTGTCCACAGTTCTTATCAGTACCAGTGTACATGCTCTGGTCTAGCCAGATTTGTAATGTAGAATTGGGGTCATGACAGTGGCGGGGGGAGAGTAGGTATTAAAAAACTAGAGGAAAGTTGCATGTTTCATTGGTGCTACGCTGCACCCTGACTGACTCATCTCTTCCTTGTGATCCTTCAGTAAGAGGATGTCCAATCGTCTACAGATGAACGTTGGGTTTCCATCTTATTTATATTGATATAATTGTTTTTTTCTGAGTCTTTGATGTCTGATACCTGATCCCACTGACACCTCATAATCACACAGGCTAGTGTGCTTCTTCCATGTGAGCTTTGTTGCTGCCCAGCTAGATGATGCCTTATTTATCTTCAAACCTTTAAGGCTCCAGATGCTATATCTTTTTAAAAAATTTTTTTTTGCCGGGGGGGGGGGACATCACTGCCCTCAGGTGGTGGGAGTAGGAAGCCCAGCCTTTGCTCCATGGAGCTGGAATTGAACCTCCATCCCAGTGGGCCGCAGTCCCGTGCACAACCACTACGCCACCAGGGCTCAGCCAGATGCTATATCTTTGTTAGCCAGGTACCATCAGCTTTCTTTACCACATTTGCTTATGCACCCATTTTCCTTGTGTGATCAAGTCCAGAAGGTAAGCATAACAGAATAAGGCCATCATATTTGGTAAATTGAAGGGCCAGTGAAAAAGATCCCATCCTGGATGGGATGAATTGACACAGTGATGACATAAATGGGCTCATGCATAGGAATGTTTATGAGGTGGCACAGGACTGTGCAGTGCTTCATTCAGTGGTGCATAGGGTCACTATGGGTCAAAGCTACCTGAATGGCACCTAACAGCAACACCACATTTTCATCTTAGCCATCATGGTGGGAATGAGATGGTATCTCCTTATGAGTTTGAGTTGTATCTCTGATGTCTGATGACATTGAGAATCTTTCCATGGTGTTTGGTGGCCATTTGCATTTCCTCTGTAGATTTTTTCTCTTTCCATAGTTTACAGACAATGAATAAGAAAGACCAGAGAAGAAATGTTGAATCTGAATTGTGGTATGGGTAAGTAATCTGTGGACTGCCAGAAAAATGAATAAATAAACCTTCAAAGTACATTCAGGATGTTCCTGAGAAATGGGCATGGTTCTGTGAGGTTCACATTCCTGACATGATTGCTGAGGACAAAAAGGGTGCATAAACAAATGTGTTGAAGAAGACTGATGGTGTCTAGCTATCAAAAGATACAGCGTCTAGGGTCTTAAAGGCTTGCACATAAACAAGTGGGTTATCTAGCTGGGAATCAGCAAAGCCCACATGGAAGAAGCACACCAACCTGTGAGACCATGAGGTGTCACAGGTATCAGGCATCAGAAGACTCAGAACAAACAATCATACCACTGTGGAAGGTGGGGGGGTTGGGCTGGAGTGGAGACCCAAAGCTCATCTTTAGACAATTGGACATCTACTCACAGAATGGTCACAAGGAAGGGATAAGCCAGCCAGGGTTCAGTATGGCATCGGCAAAACATACACTATTCCTCTAGTCTTTAAATGCTTCTTTTCCCTCCCCCATTATCATGTCCCCAATTTTACCTTATAAATCTGGCTAAAGCAGAGCTTGTAAACATGAGTACTGATAAGGGCTCTTGACACACAGAATCCAGGGCAGTTAAATCCATCAGGAACAACAATGAGAGTAGTGATACTGTGAGGGTATGGGAAAAGTGGGTGGAGAAAGGGGGAGCCTATTACAATGATAGATGATGTATAACTGACCCCAAAGAGAATGAACAATAGAAATGTGGATGAAGGGAGACAGTGGTCAGTATAAGATATGAAATAATAATAATTTATAAATTGTCAAGGGTTCTTGAGGGAGGGAAGGTGTAAAAGGAAGGGAGGGAAAAAATGAGGAGCTGATACCAAGAGGTCAAGTAGAAAGAAAATGTTTTGAAAAGGATACTGGCAGCATATGTGCAAATGTGCTTGCCACAATGGATGTGTGGATTGTTATGAGAGCTGTAAGAGCCCCCAATAAAATGTTTTTAAAAAGAAAGAAGAAATGGGGATGGTGAGACTTTGTCTCATACACTTGGGATATTATTGAGAGGGACCCCCAAACATGGAGAAAAACATCATGTCTGGTAAAATAAAAGATCAGTGAAAAAGAGGAATACCCTAACTGAAGTGAATTGACATCGTGGCTTTAACAATGAAGTCAAGTATAGCAGTAATGGGGAGGTCGGTGCAGGCTGGGGACTGTTTCGTTCTGCTATGCAAAAGGTTACTGTTAGTCGGAACTGACTGGATAGCACTTAATGGCAACAGCACCAAAAAACCCAACCTCTGCTGTAAATGATGAATACATAGGACATCCGAAAATCTCAATCCCTGCCATCATCATTCTCAAAGCATTTTCTTTCTACTTGAGCCCATGGTAGCAGTCTTCATTGTCCCCCCTCCCTGCCCCCTCTCCCTCATGAACCTTTGATAATTTATGTTATTTTTATTTTGCCTTGTCTTACACTGTCTGATGTCTCCCTTCACTCACTTTTCTGTTGTCTGTCCCCCAGGGAGGGGCTTGTACGTAGATCTTTGTGATTTGTTCCCCCCTTTTACCCCACCCACCCCTCCCGTCCCCTTCCTGGTATCTCTACTCTCATTATTGGTTCTGAGGGACTTATCTGTCCTGGACTGCCTGTGTCCAGAGCTCTTATCTGTATCGGTATACATGCTCTGGTCTAGCTGGATTTGTAAGGTAGAATTCAGGTCATAATGGGGGGTGGGGGGTGGGGTGGGGAGGAAGGATTAAAGAAATAGGGGACAGTTGTATGTTTCATCGGTGCTATACTGCCACCCTGACTGGCCCGTTTCCTCCCTGCAACCCTTCTGTAGGGGCATGTCTAGTTGCCCCACTAGGGGCTCTACTCCATACTCCTCCTCATTCACAATGTTATGGCTTTTTTTTGTTCTTTGATAACTGATACCTGATCCTATGGACACCTCATGATCACACCAGCTGGTGTGCTTCTTCCATGTGGACTTTGTTGCTTCTCTACTAGATGGTTGCTTGTTTATCCTCGACTTTTTAAGACCCCAGATGCTCTATCTTTTGATAGCTGGGCACCAACAGCTTTCTTCACCACCATTTGCTTACCATGTTGGAAAGGTGGGCATCATGGAATGCAGTTTAATAGGACAAAGTGTTCTTGCCTTAAGGGAGTACTTGAGTAGAGGTCCAATATCCATCTGCTACCTTAGTACTAAACCTATAAATATATGCACATAGACTTAAAAACCTTTCAATTAAAAAAATTTAAAAAGCCTTTCAATTATCGCCATCATTTAGCATTTGTGATGATTTCTGTGTAGATTTCTTTATCAGATAAAGAAAGTTTTAGCTTGCTGACATTCATTTTTAATGGTTAATGAATGTTAGCTGCTACTAATTGGGTTTTTTACATCCATCCAAATGATCATATGATTTTGTGCTCATTGAATATTTTATCCTTTAACTAAGCTAGTTAAAATTACTTTACTTTTCTGGAATTAATCTTCATAGTATATTATGCTTTTTTATATACTCCGGTTTTATTTTCTAATATTTTGTTTAGAATACGTAGCATAAATTTTCATGAGTATTATTTCTTACTCATTTCTTTCTTGCATTACCTGTCAGACTTTGGTCTCATTTCCTTGATAATCTAATCTATATTGAAGAATGCCTTTTCTTTTTCTATTCTGAGAAAAAGTTTGTATAAGATTGGTATTAACTGACAAGCCTTTTGACCTTGGAGCTTTCTTTGTGGCAAGGTTTAAAGTCGGAATCAATTTCATTATAGTTATGACAATACAATATTTTCACTTTATTTTTGTATATTAAGTGGTAATTTTAAGGAGATATTCATAAAATTAAATATGCATTGCTATCAAATTACTTACAATGTTTTCTTATATTTTTGTTACCTATAGCATCAGTAGTCCTGCCTTCTTTTTATAAGCATATGTTGTTTTTATCATTCTGAAGAGGTTATTATCAATTTTATTTCCCTTTTCAAAGAAGGAACCCTGCTTTCTTGACCCTCTCTACTCAGTGCTTATTATTTCATTCCTTTTCTTCTCATATTCATTTTCTTTGTGGTTTTACTTTATTTGGGCTTCATTTTTTTTACTAAGTCATTGTTTTTTGATACTTATCTCATTGAATTTTTTCTTTCTTATTTTCAAATGTGTACACTGGAGGTGTATATTAGCCTCTAACCCTGCTTTCATTCCATCTTACAATCAATATGAATTTTATGATTGTCACGCTATTAAAATATTTTCTACCTTCCATTATAATTTGTTTCTTAACCCATTACTGTTGTTATTCTTAGATGCTGTTCAGTCGGTCCTGACTCATGGTGACTCGATGTACAACAGACAGAAACTCTGCCTGGTCATGTGCCATCGCACAATTGTTCTAATGTGTGAGCCCTTCGGTGCAGCCAGTATATCAATTCATCTCATTGAGGGCCTTCCTCTTCTTCACGGCCCCTTCACTTTACCAAGCATCATGTCCTTCTCCAGGGACTGCTCTCTCCTGACAGCATGTCCAAGTGCATGAGACAAAGTCTCACCCACCTTGTCTGTAAGGAGTATTATGGTTGTGCTTTCAAGGCAGATCTGTTAGTTATTTGAAAGTCCATAGTACTTTCAATCTTCTTTGCCAATACCATAGGTTAAATGCATTGATTTTCCTTCGGTCTTCCTTATTCAATGTCTGGTTTGCACATGCATATTAGGCAATGGAAAATACCATGGCTTGGGTCAGGCCACCTTAGGCCTTAAAATAGCATCCTTGCTTTACAAACTTTGAAGAGGTCTTGTGCAACAGATTTACTTAATGCGACACACTGTTTGACCTCTTCCCTGCTGCTCCCATGAACATTGATTGTGAATGCAAACAAGGTGAAATCCTTGACAACTTTTTCTGTCATGACGTTACCTCTTGGTCCTTGATTCATGGGTTAGTGGTAAGGATGCTGTAACCTTTTCAGAAATATCAACTTTCTCATTATGTTTTAATTATTCATTTCTTATTTAATTCCACAGTGGCCAGAAGATACACTGTTTGATTACAGTTTTGTGAGATTTGAAAAGAGTTGTCTTATGGCCCAGTCCATGCTGTAGTTTTAAAAATGTTCGTTATGTGCTTGAACTACATGTTGTTTTTTGAGGTTGTGGATAGAGTATTCTCCGTATGTACATTGCTAATCAGGTAGTTTAAGTGGACTATGTATTTTTCTGAGTTTTTGTATCTGCTTACTGGATTTAGATCGCCATTATAATTATATTAGGAATTTTGATGGCATCGTGGATTGTGCTTTTGGGCTGCTAACTGCAAGGTCAGTATTTCAAGCCACTCCACAGGAGAAAACTGAGGCTTTCAGGTTCCGTAAAGATTTGCAACCTCAGAAACTGGCAGGGGCAATTCTACTCCGTTCTATGGAGTCATTATAAGTCAGACTGACTTAGTGAAGTTTTGGTATCATTATAATTTTCTCTCGTTATAGTCGTGGTGATATCAATATTTGCATTTTTAAGTTTATCATGTAAAACAGCAATATCTTCCTAGGTAACTGAACTTTGATCTTTTATCATGAAGCATCTGTGTCTAGGGGTGCTTTTAGTTTTAAAAGTTGATATTGTTCAAGTCACCTCAGCTTTCCTTTGGTTGGTCTAACTTTTTCACCCTTGAGTGTTCAACTTCAGGATCCTCCCTAAAAACAATGAGATGTTATTAAATTCTAATTAGTCATTTTCAGTCAGCACATTGACACTATCTTTCTATTATTTTCTGGCTTCTGGTGTTGTTGGGATCTAGCTGTTGTTCCTATTAAGGCATATACTGTAGATATGGGTCTGGGCAGTGGGCATTCAAATGTGTTAGTCTGGGTAGACTAGAGGAACAAATTTCATAGACATGCATATGGATATAAGGAAAAGGTTTATATATAAAAGAAATAGGACATTTAGAAAGCATCCCAATCCAGTCCAGTACAAAGTCATAAGTCCAATATTAGCCCATATGCCCGATACCAGTCTATAATGTCTCCTTCCAACTCATGAAGTCACAGGTGAGTGGGTGCAGAGTCCTGGCACCGGCAGGGGTCTCCCCATGGCTCCTTGCTTCCAGGGCTCAGAGTCCATCAACAGCACCCAGCGGTGGCAGAAGCAACTCATCGCTGGCAGGCGTCCCCACGTGGTCTCTCCAGCTTCAGAGGTCTGACTCCATCAGGGCAAAGCCATGTGGCTTCTCCTCCAGCTCCTCAGACGCTGCCATCTTTTCTTGTCCGTGATTCATTGTCTCTGAGAACTAACTCTTAACAACCAGGGAGATAGCTCCTCATCTCCACGAGGGAAATAATGCGAGATTTCCCTGGAGTCTCAGGTGAAAGCCATGCCCACATAGAGGCCTCATTGGCTACTCAATGGCTATCTCCAGATTAACAGGCTAGACTCCACCCCTACATTTCAATCATAAAATTAACATAAGCACATGACTGCCACATCCAACTAAGACAATTCCAGAACATCTATCCCAAGATCAAACCCTACTTTCTCAAGAATTGACATTATGTCTGAGTCTCCTGGGGTAAACCAGAAACTCAGGATCAACTTATCAGTAACTTTGACTTTATTTTTTTAATTATTTTTAAAAATCATTTTACTGGGGGCTCACTCAACTCTTATCACATTGTGTCACACACATTTGGACATTTGTTGTCATTGTCATTCACAAAATATTTGCTTTCTACTTGAGCCTTTGGTATCAAATGCTCATTTTTCCCCTCCCTCCATTGGGAATCCTTGATAATTTAGGAACTTTGAGTTTATGGTGACATCAGAATCTCTTTGGGTTTAACAAGAGTCCTTGTTTTTTACATGATTATGAGCTCGAGACTGGCTGCATACTCTGTGGTTTTCAGTAAAAAATGGAAATGTGAGGCATTGTTAAAAAAGCATTATGAATTTAGAGACCATGATAACTGAGCATTAAGCCAAGTGTGAGAGCAGAATCCTGTGAAACTGCACAGGTTGCACATCCATGAAGGTGACCTTGCCTGCTGGCTGATTTGATTGATTTGTTTCCTCCATAAATGAAATCATTTTTTTTCCTATTAACATTGCAGTGAAAGTCAGAGAAGATGAAAGCTGTTTCCAAGAAATGAGGCCTGAAACTTTAGGGAAAGGAAAAATCTATAAACTTCTCGCAAACATATGTAGTCATTTTTCTAGCTAGAAGCTATAAAAAATTAGCTCTTACAATTCTCAGGTATTGATTGTAGAAGACAACTTATTCAGACTGTAAGAAGCAAGCAGAAATGTCAAAGAAGTGAAAGAACATACTTCTGCTCATTTATCCTATTTTCATTTAGGATTGGGTAATACTAAAGAAGAGGGAAAAACATCTAAAATTGCATTTAATTTTTGGGACATTTCCTCATAGGGATCATTCATTCTTTAGATTTTACAATGAAAATGATAACTTATATGAAGTAAATGCACACAAGTGAATAAATAATAGTATATTGTTATATATCATTATAATATACAGGAGAAAGATGATGCTTTCTGTTCCTGTAATGAGGTACACTATTGGAAACGCACAGGGGGACCCTATATTATATGGTGCCTATAAGTCAGAGGATTCAATGGCAGTGAGGGATATGTGCATGGAAGGATATAAAACCAAAATAAAATTGAGATAGTTAATGAAACACCATGCTTTTTTTGATCAGATAAATGAAAATCATACTGTCATTTATTTATTAGTGAAATATTTATTGAGTGCTTACTAAATGGAAAATGGTGAGACACTAAGAACAAAACAAAAACAAGAATACACAAGTACATACCTCAAAGAGGCTTCCAAAGTTTTGTGGAAATTTTAATTTTCTTTATTATATGATTTTATTGTCATATAGTTCATATACCATCAATTTCAATAGTTTAAATATATTAAAGAGTTACACAATCACTACCATAACAAATTTAGAACATCCTATTTATTCTTGTAGCCATTACTATTAACTTCTCAACAACTCTACTTTTCCTGACTATCACTCCAAAAAATTCAAAGAACCAAACTTTGAATTAATCTAGTTAATTAGTCTAGTTAATATCTCTATGGATTACCTTTCCTGGAATTTATAATAAAAAATATGGGGAGCTGGTACTGGGTGCCTAAGTGGAGGGAGATTGTTTTGAGAGTGATGATGGCAACAAGTGTGCAAATGTGGCCTGCATATAATTGATGTGTGTATGGATCATGATGGTATTTGTGTGAGTCCCCAATAAGATGATTCATAAAAAAGAGGGAGGGGGAACGAGGAGCTTATACCCAGGGCTCAAGTAGAAAATATTTGGAAATGAATATGGCAACATATGTATAAATATACTTGATACAAAAAAATGCTTGATACAAATAATGAATGTTATAAGAGCTGCAAGAGCCTCCAATAAAATCATTGGAGAAAAAAATCATACCATAAAAAACAAGCAAAATAAAAGAGAGAAAAATCTCAGTAAAAAGCTGAGAAGATAATAGAAGCAGAAAAATTAAAAATGTATTAAGAGGGAAAACAACTGACAATATGTCAAATTTTACTCTAACTTTCTCTGTAGTAATCCACTTCCCAATGCACTTGTCTACAGTCAAGGCTAGTCACATTCCTAGACAATGATTTAAGGGTAATCTATGAGGGGATTCTGCAAATGTAGTTTTGGACTTTCACCGTCATCTATACCCTTCTGCAAACAGGTACTCAGAATTTAAGTTCTAACACAATTCCTTCTTCTGATCTTGGATTTTATTTTGTAAAATCTTTGGATTGCACAGCCTGGTGTGTTCCTTTATGTGGAGTTAGCTGACATCCCACTAAGAAGGCTGCTTGTTCTAAGACAAATCTTTGACAACCCAGATGCTATTTTTGGTTTGTTTTGTTTTAAACCATTTTATTGGGGTCTCATACAACTTTTTTTTCTCCAGTGATTTTATTGGGGGCTCTTACAGTTCTTATAACATTCAATACATTATTTGTAGCAAGCATATTTGTACACACGTTGGCATATTAATTTCTAAATATTTTCTACTTGAGCCCTGGGTATAAGCTCCTCTTTCTCCCTCCTCCCCCTTTTTTAATGAATCATTTTACTGGGGACGCATACAACTCCCCTCACAATCCATACATACATCAATAGTATGCAGGCCACATTTGTACACTTGTTGCCATCATCACTCCCAAAACAGCCTCCCTCCACTTAGGTCCCCAGTACCAGCTCCCCATATTTCCCTTCACTCCCCCTCCCCCTCTCCTTGCCCCTCCTCCATGAACCCTTGATAATTTACAAATTGTTATTACTTTTTTCGTATGGTACACTGTCCAACATGTCCCTTCACTTACTTCCCCGTCATCCATGCCCCAGAGAGGAGGTTATATGTAGATCCCTGAAATTGGTTCCCCCTTTCTATTCCACCATCCCTCCATCCTCCCAGTATTATCACTCCCACCACTAGTCCTGAGGGACCATCTGTCCTAAATTCCCCATGTTTCCGACTCCAGTGTACATCCCCAGGTCTAGCTGGATTTGTCTGGTAGAATTGGGATCATGATGAGGTCTCATACAACTCTTATCACAATCCTTCCATCCATTCACCCATTGTGTCAAGCACATTTGTACATTTGTTGCCATCATCATTCACAAAACATTTTCTTTCTACTTGATCCCTTCGTATCAGCTCCTCATTCCCTCTCGCTCCCCACCTGCCCTTCCTCACAAACTCTTGATAATTTATTATTATTCTGTAATGTCTCACACTGTCCAACATCTCCCTTCACACACTTTTCTGTTGTCCATCCTCCAAGGGGGGGGTTATATTTAGATCCTTGTAATTGGTTCCCCCTTTCCACCCACCTTCCCTTCACTGTCCCAGTATTGCCACTCTTACCAGTGGTCCTGAGGGGTTCATATGTCCTGGATTTTTTGTGTTTCCAGTTCCTATCTACCAGTCCATCCTCTGACTTAGCCTGATGTGTAATCATGATAGTGGTTCATGGGATCATGATAGTGGAGGGGTGGGCTTGGGGGAGAGGAAACCTTCAAGAACTAGAGTAAAGTTGTGTGTTTCATTGGTAGTGCTGCACTGCACCCTGACTGACTCATCTCCTCCCTGTGACCCTTCTGTAAGGCGATGTCCAGTTGCCTACAGATGAGCTTTGGATTCCCACTCCATAGTCCTCTTAATTCACAATGACACCACTTTTTTGTTGTTTGATGCTTGATACCTGATCCCATCGACACCACATGATCACACAGGTTGGTGTGCTTCTTCCAGGTGGACTTTGTTGCTTCTCAGCTAGATGGCCACTTGTTTATCTTTAAGCTTTTAAAAGACCAGACACTATCTTTTGATAGCTGGGCACCATCAACTTTGTTCATTCACAACATTGCTATGCACACATTTCGTTTTCAGTGATTGTGTCTGGAAGGTGAGCATCATGGAAGGCTGGGTTATTAGAATGAAGTGTTCTTGCATTGAGGAAGTACTTGAGTAGAGGTTTAATGTCCATCTGATACATTGATACTTAACATATAAACATATGTACATAGATCTATTTCGCTATCATCATATATACATTTATTTACATATGTACATTACCTGTATTTAGACCTTTATAAATCCCCTTTGCCTCCTAGCTTTTTCCTCTCTTTCCTTTAATTTCTTCTTGTCCCACTATGCATGTTTAGCTTTCATTGGGGTTTCAGTTATTCCTCTGCTACATTGCCCTTGATTAAGCCATACCAAGTATCCTTCACCCTCCTCACCATCAATTGAAATCACTTATTGTTTCCTTATCCCTGAGTTTGTTAACACCCACTTGTTTTCCCCACCTCCCCTCTCTCATGTCCCCCCCCAGAACCATCAGTCCTATTGTTTACTCCTCTCGATTGTTTATCCCGCCTAGCTTATCTAGGTAGACATGCACAGATAATAATAAGAACAAAAATAAGACAAAGCAAAACAAAAGAACAACAACAAAAAGGCCCAACCAAAAACAACAAAAAAGAAGAGCGTGCAAATAATTCCAGGTCTCTCTTTTGACCTTTATGAGTGATTTCTAGTCGAGTCTAATGGGGTGCCATGCCCTGACCCCAAAATCTGTTTTGGTCTTCCCAGGGGCACTTCATTGTTTTGCTCTCCTTGCTGCTGTATGGCTTTACCCTCTTTGCCACTGTGTGGTAGGATCAGATTTGGCACAATTCCCGCACTGTGCCTCCAGTGTTGTCCCTCATAGAGATATGGGTCAGTGAGAGACGTCTTTTCTCATGGTGAGGCCACCCCTATGGTCCTCTCTGCGCATTGGATGCTCTAAGCAGGAATGTTGCTCTTGGAGCTTGGTGGGCCAGCATGTGCTCCACTCTCTCCTTCCCTCTTCCTTTGCTCCTGTGTGCTCTGACCAGACCCGGCGCTCTCCCTCAGCTACAGCTTCAGTGCTGTTCTCTGTAGTGCACTCTTCTGGGAAGGGTTGGGGAGGTGGGGCAGATGTCCACGCAGTTGTGATTGGGGCTGGCTCCACAGACCTCTCTATTGGTTCCCTGCTTCATGCCGGTATGTTACATTCCCGTCTTGGTGCATGGGGTTGAAGTCTGGTCCCACTCTCCCTCTCCTATGGAGATATAAACAATATGCTGTTCCCCTGATACCCTTGCCTCCTCCCCCCTCTTTTTTTTTGTTGGCTGCCGTATGTATCCCTGGTTTGGATCTGGACCCTGCCATACTACCTGGACCTCACCACAGGAACATTTGTATACAGTAGCTTTTCCCCTATGCCCTCTTTGCATTTTTAAGCTTACATCAGTGGTCTCATATTGAACTTATCCCTTTCTGTTTGACATACTTCGCTTAGCATAATTTCCTCCAGTTCTTCCCATGTGGTAATGTGCTTCATGCAGTCATCACTGCTTTTCAGGGATGAATAGTACTCCATTGTATGTATGTACCACAATTTTTAAAGCCATTCATCCATTGATGGAATTTTTGGTCGTTTCCAACTCCTTGCAATTGTGAACAGTGCTGTGATGAACATTGGAACACAGATGTCTGACAATGCTTTGTTTCTTGCCTCTTCTGGGTATATGCCTAGTAGAGGGATTACTGAGTTGCATTGTTCATTGATCGCCAAATTGATTTCCATAATGGCTGTACATATCTATAGGTCCACCATAGGATCTCCATCTATAGATGGGAGTTCCTCTCTCACCACAGCCCCTTCAACACTTGCTAGTTTCTGATTTTTCAAATTCAGCTATCTTTGAGGATGTTAGGTGGTATATCATTGTTGTTTTAATTTGCATTTCTTTTATGGTTAATGATTGGGAACATTTTCTCATATGTTTATTGGCCATTTGGATTTCTGCCTCTATGAAGCTTCTGTTCAGGTCCTTTGCCCATCTCCTCATTGAACAATTAGGTTTTTTCTTTTTGGAAGTTAGAAGGGTATTTAAGATTTCAGTACTAAGGCCTTTGTCTGATGTGTCATTACTAAAGATGTCTTCCCAATCCGTGAGCTCTCATTACTCTTTTGATGAATTCTTTCTATGTACACTAGTGCTTTGTCTTTAGTATATCCCGTTTGTTAATTTGTGCCTCATCTGTATCTGTGGCCTTCCTCATTTCTGATATCCTATGTATTTCTTGCACTAAAGTTCTCAGGTTGGTCCCAATTCCCTCATTGATTGCCCTAATAGTTTGGGATTTTATCTCAAGGTCTGTGACCCACCTTGAATTTATTGTAATGCATAAAGTGAAGTTAGGGTTTTGTTTAATTTTTCTTTAGGAAGATATCCACTTTTTCCCAACACCACTTGTTGAAGAAGGCATACACTTCCCTTTTAATATCTTGGGGGCC
>PVJH01019296.1:30038-43495 GCA_004026705.1 Nesogale talazaci | reverse complement strand
TGTCTGCTTTGTCACCCTGCTTCCTGTTCACACACACGTGACCTTGAGTCCAGAGAAGCCTGACTTGAACGGGACTGGACTTACATATTTCTACAACTGTGTGAGCCATTTCTTGATATCTATCTCTCTCTCTCTTTTTAAAAAAATCATTTTATTGGGGGCTTATATGACTCTCACCACAGTCCATACATACATCCAGTGGATGCCAAGCACATTGGTATATTTACTGCTGTCGTCATTCTCAAAGCCTTTTCTTTCTGCTGAAGTCCTTGGTGTTAGCTCCTCATTTCCTCCTCCTTCCCTGACTCCCCACCTCCCGGATGTCAATCTCCTTTTATAGATACCTACACGTGTCACTAGCTTCATTTCGCTGGAGAACCCCCCACTCACACAGGGTCTGCCTGGGCTGCTGTTCAGAAGCAGGCCCCCAGATCCACCTTCTTGCCAGATGTCTCCCCGGAAGCTCCAGTGAGACACCTGTCTGCCCCGGGGGACCACGCCGGTGTGGGAAATACCGGTCCTCCAGCTTCGAGCCAACCACAGCAGCACAGCCCGCTGACAAAAGGATGGAGAGTTATTTATAGAGCCTGTTTATTTATAGGCTGTATTTACCCAGCAGCGTGTGAACGTTCACGTGTGTCTCTCCAGAAATGCGGATGGGTTTGCCTCCCAGTGATGTGCCAGACAGCAGTGAGGATATTGAATGTCACGTGGAAGAGTCACCTTCCTGCCCTTCTGTTTTCTCACAGACGGTCCTTCCAGCTCTGGGATTTACATCTAGGTCTTTTTATCCATCCCGAGTTCATTTTTAGCACACGCGGTGAAGGCATGGGGCCCGCTTCACTCTTCCGCCGATAGAGATACAATTTTGCCAGCACCCTTCATCAAAGAGACAGTCTCTTTCCCGTTGAATCAGCCCTTTGTCAGGGTCCATTGTCTGAAGGTAGATGGATTTATTTCTGGGTTCTCGGTTCTGTTTGATTGCTCTAGGTACCTATCTCTGCGAGGTCGAGTCATCTAGAGGAACAAATCCAGGGACACAGAAAGAGCTGTGTATCAAGAATTATATATCGAGAAGGCATCCCTGCGAAGTCCAACTCCTGTCCATAAGATTGGGATGCTAGTCCATAGTCCCTCTTCAGACTCACCATGTTAGACAGGGTTCTCTAAAGAAACAAAACCAGAATGCTAATAATTTTACATGTATGTATGTAGATAGATATATAACATAAGAAATAAACAGCTAATTAATCTATAAAGAAGTACAAATGGTTCAGTGCAACTCACTCTCTTGAGACAGCTGTGAGACATTGGCAGTCCTTCAAGTCTTGAGGACCGCAGGGGAGTCCTCTGTAGGGCAATACAGGCTATCCAGCCACAGGCAGCAAACAGCAGGGCTGGTGGGTCACCAATAGTCAGCCAGATGGCAGGGTCTAACAAGCTCAAGAGATGTATATTTCAGTAGTGTGGCGAAGCAGGTCTTGAAGGAAGCTCAACTTACAGCGACACAATGCACAGTGGTGTAGCTGGCAAACCAAGGCAGAGAACGAGGAAGGCAGCTGCACACTCTGATGATCAAAGAACAAGAGAACAAGAAAGGAGAGGCTCGCCAAACCATTTATCTCTCCACCCTTCAGTTAATCCCACGTGTGTTCACTGGCCAAGCTGGTACAATAAATGTTAAGTATCTCACTCGCTTAGCCACATGTGGGTGACGCAGTATGGTGAAATGGGAGGCAGGAAGATCACAGGCTGGTGGGCGCAGAGTCCTGTGGATCCATAGGGCCAGGAGAGTGAGCAGCAGAGCCCCAGCAGGCAGGAAGGGATGGAGGGAGGCAGGGAGGGAGGGACAGAAAGAGAGCGGTGGGGTGGGAGGAAGGAAGAGAGGGAGGGAGGGAGGGAAGAAGGAAGGAAGGAAGGAAGGAGAGAGAGATCATTCTGTTTGCCTTACTCTTAAACAAAAGACTTGTGACATGAAGGAGGTGTCATTAGACTGTGGCTTGATTGAGAGGTTTGATTCCACCACTCTAAAGACCACACCACCCCTGTGCTGGCACCAGGCTGTCTTGACTACCATGGCTGTGTGTTTAATAGATTGAGGTGGGTTAAGTGAGATGGCCTATTTGTTTTCTCTCTTTCTTTTCCATATTGAAACTTTGTTGCAAAATTATCAAGTAGAGCTCTGTAAAGGAAAAACAAAACAAAGTCATAGTTGGGTTTGCCTTAACACCCAAGTTCTCAGTCAAAGAATGTCAAGTAAGCGACTTGAAGTAACACATTCCCATCTAAAAGAACTGCCACAAATGGATACAATACGTTGAGCACCAATTCTGGTACAGCTTCTTCCTACTTGTTCTTATACTTCAGAAGCTCTCTGCTTATTCTGGGTCTACTTCCTTCTCCACTGAGATCTTCCTAATGAGCTTTTCCCACCTCTTTAAAGAATGGGGATGGAATCTTGTGGCAGGCCGTGTGTGAGCCAGGCAGACTAGAGAAACAAATTCATAGGCACGCGTATGTGTATAAGAAAGAGGTTTATATACAAGAGCAACTGTACATTAAGAAAACATCCCAACCCAGTTCAGTCCAAGGTCATAAGTCCGCTATTAGCCAGGATGTCCAACAACAATCTACAAGGTCCTTTCCAGACTCACAAACACATGCAATGAAGCTGCATGCAGGAAGATCACAGGCCAGTGGACGCAAAGTCCGTGGTGGTGGAAGCGTCTCAGCGCTGGCAGGCGTCTCTCTGTGGCTTCTCTGGCTTCAGAGGTCTGGGTGCATCCATGTGACTTGTCCAGCTCAGGACACTCGGGTAGTTTCATGTGTCTTCTCCTCAGGGATGTCTCACAGGGGGTGAGCCTTGTCAGTCGAGTGTCTCTAAGGGAGTGAATGAGAGAGATAGTGTCTCCACCTCCAGGAAGGAATTCTACATTTCCCAGAATTCTCAGGAGGTCATGCCCATACAGAGGTCTCATTGACTATCTCCAGATTCCACCCTACACTCTTCATCCTCAAATCGACACCAGATTAGGTGACCGCCACAACCAAACACATTCATGTGTAGGTAAGAGAAACTTTCTATCAAAGGGCAAATGAGTATTGAGAAAATATAACCAGTCCAAAACAAGCCCGTAAGTCTGATATTAGCCCATCTGCCCCATACTAGTTCATAAATTCCTCTTCAGACATACACAGCACATGCAATGATGCCAGTTGCAGGAAGATGACAGGCTGAGAGGTGGAACATCTTGTGGATCCAGTGGCAGTGGGAGCATCTCAGGGCGGGTGTGGGTCTCCACGTGGCTCCTCCAGTTCTCCAAGTGTCCCAACAGTAGGAAAGTGAAGCAGGGAGAGTGTGGTCCACCTCCCTAGAGAAGGGAAGGAAGTTCCCAGAATCCCCCAAAGAAGGCCAAGCCCACAAGGAGGCAACATCAGGCTTTGACATGAATGACAGGCTAGACTCCACCCTTAGACCTATTTGTCAAGTTAACATGCGATTATGCAATCACCGCAGGCCTGCACTGGACTGTTGCCCTTCTAAACCCTAAATCATCCCTATCCCCAAGCCTACGTGCCCCCCAAGACTTCACAGGTAGAGGCTTCATCACATCATGCAGGACGTCAGCTGGTGTTCTGCGTGGCCCATGCTTGTTATTCATTTCTACTTTATACATAGCGAGGAAGGAGGCAAGGCTAGTTTGTGATGGGCTGGCGGTCATGTATTTTCGTGTCAATTTCATGATTGGGAGTGGAGCGAGGAGGAGTATAGCCTGTCAATCTGGAGATAGCCAATGAGACCTCTGTGTGGACATGGCTTTCTCTGAGAATTCTGGGAAATCTCGTGATATTTCCCCCCCTGGAGGTGAGAGACTAAAGACTTAGCCCCTTGGAGACGCTCTTCTGACAAGACATGTGGCAGCATGCTGATATGACCCTGAGTCCTAGGAACTGGAGGAGTCAGAGGAGATACCACATGGGCTTGCCCTGATGGAGCCAGACCTCTGAAGCTGGAAAAGCCACAGAGAGATCCCTGCCAGTGCTGAGATGCTTCTGCCGCCAATGGATACTGATGGACCCTGAACCCTGGAAACGAGAAGCCATGGGGAGACTCCTGCCAGTGCCAGGATGCTTCTACTGCTGCTGGATACACAAGACTCTGCACCCACTGGCCCATGTTTGTCCCGGTGTCATTGCACATGCTACATGAATCAGAAGGAGGCTTTATAGACTGGTATTGGACATATGGGCTAATACCAGACTTATGACCTTGGACTAGACTGGGTTGGGATGCTTTCTCAATGTTCCATTCCTCTTGTCTATAAACCCTTCCCTTATATCCATATGAGTGTTTATGAATTTGTTTCTCTAGTCTACCCGGACTCATACAGATGGGTTACCAGTCCAGAGGGCAGTCGGTTTGAATCTGCCCTAGCACCTCCCATCAAAGGATGAGCCAACTGCCTCTGTAAATCGTACAGTCAGGTGAGTAAGTTCTCCTCTGTGGCATCCCGGGTCGCCCTGAGGCTGCACGGACTCCGTGGCAATTAATAACTACTGTAAGAGGTGGGCCAGGGAGATAGCACGGCTTCCAGAGCCCCCACCCCCCACCCGCAATCCCCAATAGCACCATTGTTGAAATATAACCAGTAGAAAACTTTTTTTTTTTTTGGTCATCTGGCACCTAAAAAAAAATAAATCATTTTATTGGCATATAATTCAATAGCCCAATCCTATTAAGGAAAATTGTGTCACCGTCACCACAAATCGAGTTTAGCACAAGCTCTTCTTCCTCAGACGCAGTGTTATTGGCTAGCCATTTCAGCCCTATCTCCCCTGCCATGCCTTAAAAAAGAAACAAACATGGTAAGAGTTACACGAGTCCCCAATAAAACGATGTAAAAAACCAACAAACCAAGCTTGCCGCCATTGAGTTAGTGTAGATTCATGCGGCGCCGGTGGACAGGGGAGAGCTGTCCCGTGAGTTTCTGCCACTGTCACTCTGTACGGGCATAGGAAGCCTCCTCTCTCTCGCAGCATGTGCTGAGTGCTTTTGAACCAGCTCCAAGGCAGTGGGGTCACGTATTTACGGAAGAAGATTACCAGGCTGTTCTCCCCAGAAGGAGCCTCCATCTCCAACCCCCCCCCCCCACTGGGGTGGATTTAATCTGTTAAGACGGGGTGGGGGTATGTGTGTGTGTTTCCTATCAGAAATCATCGATTCCCAAATTTAGCCCAGTTCTTGGGTCAAGCAAGCGCGCCGCAGCGCATCGGTTCCGGCCTACAGTGACTCGAACAAGACCTGGTGCAACCAAGCCGGGTGGGGGGTTCCTGAGCAGCTGGAAGGCTTGAGCCGCTGCGGGGATGGAGGACAACCACGGAACCGGCGCTTAAACCGCTGCGCCACCGGGGCTCCTTCGATTAAAACTCACAGTGACCCAAATATACACCCACCCACCGAGCGTCCTGCAGGGGAGCAGACAGCCTCAACGTTGCCTCTGGGAGCAGCCGGTGGGTTTGAACCAAGGTCCTTGCTGTTAGCAGGCGCGTGCTTAACCCGCTGCGCCACCAGGGGTTCCTCCCAAGGACATGGAGAAGATCAGCCGTCGTGGGTAAAATCTCTAAGAAGGTTTCGAACTGCTGACCCTGGTACCAGCGATGCATGCTGTTACTGTAGCCTCTGGATTTACCTGTCCTGGATCTCATGGTCAGAAAAACCTACAAAACAGGAATATCAGCAACAAGCAGGATGGAAGCACGGACCCTGATGGCAGCTCAGACTGAGGGGCAGTGGCGGAAGGGGGCTGGTGGTCCCAACACCACCTCCACCCCCCACCCCACCCCATCCCCTGTGGCTCCCCTGGACTCCAGGCTCAGTGGTCTTGCGGTCCAACACTGCCCTCCAGTGGCCCAGAACTCTGCTCTTGTGAATCCTCGATCAATATTATTGTTGTTTTGTGTCCTACACTGTTGTCTCCCTTCACCCACACTTCTGTTATTTGTCCCCCTTGGTGGGGGGCTATCTATATCCAACCTTGTGAGGGGTTCCCCCTTTCTCCCCTCCATTCCCCTTCCCTCATGATATCTCTACTCCCACTACTGTTCCCGAGGGTTCTATCTGTCCTGAATTCCATGTGCTGAAAGCTCTTATCTGTTGCAATGTGTGTACTCTGGTCTAGCAGGATGTGTAAGGCAGAACTGGGTCATGGTAGTGGGGAGGCGGGGGGTGGTGGGGGCAGGGAACCATTCAGGAACTAGAGGAATGATATATGTTTCCTCAGTCCTATACTGCACCCTGGTTGAATCATCCCTTCCTTGTAACCCTTCTGTGGAGGAATGTCCATTTGTCTACAGATAGGATTTGGGTCTCCACTCCCTTCATTCGCGATGACATAGTTGTCTGTTGTGGGTCTTTTGATACCCGGTCTCACTCTCATAACCACACACGTTGGTGTGCTTCTTTTATGGGCTTATTTGCTTCCCTGATAGATGGCTGCTTGTTTAACTTCAAGCTTTTAAGACTGGGGAATCTTGTAAAAGAATGAGACTACTGGGCTGAGCCCCGGTGGCGTAGTGGTAGTGTGCGGGACTGCGGCCCACTGGGATGGAGGTTCAATTCCAGCAGTGGGGCTGGGCCTCCTACTCCCACCACCGGACAGCAGTGATGCCAAAAAAAAAAAAAAAGAAAAGAAAAAGAATGAGACTACTTTTATTTTCTTTCTAACAGAGGGAAATACTCTAGTGAGATCACTATTCCTGTATATGAATGAGGGAGAGGGTTTTCTATTGCTATAAAGAATTATGGTCCCCAGGATGGATGAACCTGTAGAATAAGGGTTTCTGGGGGGTACAGTGATGGTATTGGGTGTGGGTGCAGCATAAAAAGGAGCTGATGTCAAGAAGTCCAGGAAGGAAGAGAATGTTTGCAAACTAGTTGAGTCAGTCTGGGTAGACTAGAGAAACAAATTCATAAACTCTCGTATGTTTATAAGAAAGAGTCTTATATACAAGAGTAACTTTATACATTAAGAAAACATCCCAACCTAGTCCAGTCCAAGATCATAAGTCCGATATTAGCCCATATGTCCCATGCCAATCTGTAAAATCTCCTTCAGACTCACGAAGCATGTGCAATGACACCAGGACAGTCACAGACCAGTGGGTGCAGAGTCTTGTGTCTCCAGTGGCAGTAGACGCATCTCAGCGCTGGCAGGGATCTCCCTGTGGCTCCTCCAGTTTTTGGGGCTCAGGGGCTGGCTGCATCCATGTGGCTTGTCCAGCTCAGGGCACTGGGGCAGTTTCGTGCGTCTTCTCTTCAGGGAGTCAGCTTTGTGTCTTGTCAGTAGAGTGTCTCCAAGGGACTGAGCCTGGAGTCTCTCACCTCCACGGGGGTGAAAGGGCCTGATTTCCCAGAGTTCTCAGGAGAAAGCCCTGCCCACACAGAGATCTCACAAGCTATCTCCAGATTGATATGCTAGACTCCACCCCTACACTCTGAATCCTCAAAATGACACCAGATCGGGTGACTGCTGCACTGAGGGGGGCTGCAATTGAACCACACTGCTTGATGTGACTGAACTAGGAAATATTATGATACCTGTATTAGCTCCCAATAAAATGTTTTGGGAGAGAGAGAGAGAGAGAGAGAGAGAGAGAGAGAGAGAGAGAGAGACAGACTCAGAAACTCACAGGGACAGTTGTACCCTGTCCTATGAATTAGCATTGATTCAGAGGGAGTGAGCATGTGCACGTGAAGGAGCCTTGATAGCTTAGTGGGTTACTTTTGGGCTGCTCACCACAAGGTCAGGAGTTCAAAACCACCCGGCTCTCAAAGAGTGGGAATGAGTCTGCCTCCTGGAAGGACTTATAGCCTCTGTAACCCACTGGGATGGGGTGCGGTGCGGCGTGGGGGGTGTGGGGCAGGGAGATTCCTCAGCACCAGGCCCCTGGCCCTTTCCTCACCAGCGCAGAGTTCCATCGTCTTAAAAGCCTCTAAGCAAGCCCCTGTGACCATCCTGGTTCCTGAGTGACTGCTCTCTGTGCTGCTAACCACAACGTCAGCCGTTCGAAATGGCCAGCCCTCGAGAGTTACAGGCTGGGAAACCCCTGGGGGCAGTCCTACCCTGGCCGGTCGGGTCGCTGTGGCGGTGAGTCTGGCTTGATTTCTGTATCCTGGAGAGGCTATCCACGCACGCATATGCGTGCGCGCTGCAGGGTCTTATGTGGGCTGTGAGTGGCCATCAAAAGGAGAGGAAAGACAACAAAAAAGATAACAAAAGCCTGTTTTTTCAAGTCCAGTCTGACTCACGGTGACCTTGACAACGTGGCCGTGGTCAGCCCTACGAGAAGCCCTGCCCTGGAGGTCCCATAGGGTCGGCCCTGCTCACCGCAAGGCCAGTGGTTCAAGCCCACCTGCCCACCCAGGGGAGAGAGGCGAGACTGTCCGTTGACAAAGATGTGGAGCCTGGGAAACCCCCCGGCGCGCTCTCCTGGGTCCTGCAGGGGGCTGTGAGCTGGAACAGACCCGATGGTATTGGGGTTTGAGCTGGACAAACGAAGGCTCCCTGGTGGTGCCGTGGGTTAAGCACTGACCATGAGGTCTGTGGTTCAAATCCAGAAGTTGTCTGCTCCTGAAAACAGTTTTCCTCTCAGAGAGCCCCAAGGACAGCTCTCTCTAGGGTCCCCCTCAGTGGGAATTCAGGCATGATGCCCAAAGAAACTCCACTTCTGTTAGCTGTTAGGTGACTTGCCGGTTCCTCCTCCCCGCCCCCCCCCCGCCCCGCCCCACTGCTAGTTGACCTCCCCATTAAGGGAAAATCTTAATTTTAAAATGGACTCCCATGTTCCCAGGTTCAGGACACTACAATGAGCTTTGACTCCTCTTCAATCTATCATAGGTTCCCTTTGACGTATAACGTCTAATCTGAATGGTGTAATCATGTCATGAAAACCAGGATGTGGCCATCAATTTTAATATACCAGTAGTTTCTTTTATGACAATCTTGTTATGGTATCCAGGATGCTATCATCAATTCGGGTATAGTTGCTTTTATGATAAGGAATGTACCTTATAATGCAGCAGTTCTCAACCTGTGGGTCGTGACCCCTTTGGGGGTGAAATGACCCTTACACAGGGGTCGCCCGATTCAAAATTATAGCTATAATATAGGAATATAATTTTATGGTGGGGGAGGGTTATGAGAAACTGTATTAAAGAGTTGTGACAAGAGGAAGGTTGAGAACCACCTTTGTAATGCATACTTACTCTGCTGGAAGTTACAATTAATCCATTAATTTTGTCTCCTGCTGCTGTCCATGCTTGCTGGAACCCTTGTGTTAGACAGGGTTCTCTAGAGAAACAAAACCAGGACACTAGTAGCTTTTTAATATATATATTAAAGGATATATAAAAGAAGGATATATAAAACAAGAAATAAACAGTTAATTAACCTATAAAGCAGTACTAATGGCTGGGTGCCATTACTCACTTGCATGAGACAGCTGGCACACTGGCACAGCGACCCTGTGCTGGTCCCATGCCATCGTCACGACTGTTCTTATGTGTGAGCCCACTGCAGGAGCCACTGTGTCCACCCATTGCTCCCTGTCCCTCACTTACCAAGCCTGGTGTCCTTCTCCAGGGACTGGTGTCTTCTGTGAGGCAAAGACCCGCCAGTCTTCTAAGGAGCATTCTGGCTGTATTTTTGCCATGACAAATCTGTTCTTCTGGAAGTCCAGGAGTGGTAGCTACACGATTTTGCATCAACCTGAGGGTTTTAAGAGTGAAGGGCGGAGTCTAACTTGTCAATCAGGTCACAAACCTGATGGTGTCTCCTTGAGGGCATAGTCTTTACATGAGGATTCCAGCAACTAATTCTCTCTCTCTCTCTCTCTCTCTCTCTCTCTCTCTCTGACTTCTTCTTCCTGTTGATGAGTCATGCATAGACTTGCTCAGACCTCCTGCGAGAGCTCTGGAGATGCTTCCACCTATCCTCCCTCCTGGATCCCCAACACTTTGCACCCACCGGCCTGTGATCTTCCTGCATTCTGCATTGTTGCATGTGCTGCGTGAGTCTGAAGGGGGATATATGGACTACTACCAGACTTATGGGTCAACATGGGACTTATAGACTTGATCTTAGCCAAAAGGCCAAGAAGCGATAGGGATATTTTCTTAATATGCAATTACTCTTTGTCACATAAAGCTCTTTCTTTTCTTTTTTTCTTTTGGGGGGGCATCACTGCTCTCTGGTGGTGGGAGTAGGAGGCCCAGCCCCACTGCTGGAATTGACCCTCCAACCCAGTGGGTCGCAGTCCCGCGCACAACCACTACGCCACCGGGGCTCAGCCCTAAAGCTCTTTCTTAAACATCTATGAGTGTCCCTGGATTTGTTTCTCTAGTCAACCTGGTCTAACACACCAAGGTACCTTTCAATATTCTTCACCAGTGAAGGAATTCAAATGCAACCACTCTTCTTCCTTGGCCTTTTTTCATTCAGTGTGCAGATTTCAGATGCATAGAAGGTGTCAAAAAATACTGGGACCTGGGTCAGGGGCTGTGCTACTTATATAATCATTTATCAATTTGAGAATTAAGAATGTAGGAGAAGGGGCTGAGCCCCGGTGGCGTAGTGGTTGTGCGCGGGACTGCGGCCCACTGGGACGGAGGTTCAATTCCAGCAGTGGGCTGGGCCTCCTACTCCCACCACCGGCGAGCAGTGATGCCCCCAAAACCAAAAAAACAAAACAAAACAAAACAAAACAAAAACAATGTAGGAGTGGAGCCCAATCTCTCAATCAGATCATAGCCTCAGCTAGTCCTCCTTTTCTTTTTTTTTTTTTGTGGCATCACTACCCTGGTGGTAGTAGGAGGCCCAGCCTTGCTCCTGGAGAGCTGCTGCTGGATTTGAACTGCCAACCTTGTGGGCTGCAGTCCCGCACACAACCACTACGCCACCAGGGCTCAGCTCCTAGTTCTCCTTTTCATACTGCACTCGGAGGAGCAGGTCAAAAGGACAGGGGAGAAGGCAAGGAAGAGGGGAGAGCAAAGTGTTTTGTCAGGGTGGATGAAGCATGCTGGGAAGTGGGGCCTGGGAAGGGGCCCTTGGCGGTGCTGTGGCTGAGGAGCGTAGCTGCTGTGCTCCTTCCATCATTTCATGTCCACATGATAAATCAGTGTTGGGGGTGGAGTCTGGCCTGTCAATCAAGCCACAGCCTGATGATGTGTCCTTGTGGGCATGGCCTGCTCATGAGGATTCTGGGAACTTCTTCTCCTTCTCCCAGGAGGGGCCACCCTCTCTCTCTCTTTCTGCTTCACATTCTGCTGAAAAGTCACACTCGGAGAGTCACGTGGAGACCTGAGGCACCGCAGAGAAGTGCTTCCGCCTTCTTGTGGACGATACATCCATCCACGTGGAGACTTACTGTGTTAGCCAGGGTAGACGTGAGAGACAAACTCATAAGCACACATATGTATATAAGGGAGAGGTTTATGTACAAGAGGAATCGAACATTTTAGTATATGTGCTGCCGAAGCGAACACAGGAATGGAACATTGAGAAAGCATCCCAACCCAGTCCAATCCAAGCCCTCAAGTCTGATATTAGGCCCTATGTCCGATATCAGTCTATAAAGTCTTCTCCAGATTCATGAAGCACATGTAATGATGCCAGGACAATCACAGGCCAGTGGGTAAGAAAGTCTTAGGATCCAGTAGCGCCCTAAGCAACTGAGCACTGGCAGAGGCTTCTTTGTAACTTCTCAAGCACCTCTGCACTGGCAAGAGTCTCTACATGGCTTTTCTGGCTTCAGAGTTCTGGTTCCATCAGGGTCAGCCCTTGTGGCTTCTCTGAATGTCTCACAGGGAGTCAGCTTTGTATCTTGTCAGCAGAGCATCTCCAAGGGACTGAGTTGTGAGTTTCTCACCTCCAAGGGGAATGGACGGATTTCCTAGAATTCTCAGGGGAAAGCCATGCCCACAGAGAAAGTTTCATTGCCTATCCGCAGATTGACAGGCTACACTTTACCCCTACACTCCCAATCCTCAAACTGACACCAGATTGGTGACTGCCACACTTGCCGAGACCTGTCCACCGGCCTGTGATCTTGCATTTTGCATCACTGCGTGTGGCTAAAGAGGAATTCATGGGCTAGTAACAGACTTATGGGCTAATACCAAAGTTATGGACTTCATCTGGACTGGGCTGGGCTGTTTTCTCAATATACAATTACTCTTTGATATCCATAGGAGTGTCTCTGCATTTGTTTCTCTGGTCAATCTGCCCATCCCAGCTGCTCATCAGAGGTGAGGGTTCCCTGAGAGAAAGAGGAAGCTGGCTGTGAGGGTTTGCAGGCGTTGAAACATTAGGGTGGGGGGGGGGGCAGTTCCACTCTGCCCTGTGGGCTCAGGGACTGGGCAGGGGGGATCAAATTCTTGGGCAGAGCATGAGGCGGTGAGTCTTATGAGGAAGGCGGGGCTCAGGCAGAAATGTCTTACCCGTCCATTCTCTGGTACCACCTGTCTCTCCACAGCACTCTCTTATGTATTTCCCAGGCTCAGAACCCCCTGTGATGGGGCTTCCTGGGGCATGACGTGCTAGGATAGGGAAACAGAAATGACTGGTTACTGCTTCTGGTCTCTGACCCATAGTCCAGGACAGGCCAAGTGTTACAGAGCCCTTTCCACTCTACCAGCAGGGTCTCAAAGGCACCTTGTGCCTCATCGCTTCCCCTCTCCACGCCCCCCCCCCCACCCCCGCCCCGGCCCCCAGCAAGTCTCCTGCCCCAATGAATGTGCTGCCTCCTGCTGGTTCTGTTCTCAGGACTCTGGGGTGGTGGCAGCTTCCTGTCTCCTGGCCCCTCGCTGGGACCCCAGGTGTGATGGAAGCGCCCCACTTCCTTTTCCATGGTAGTCGGATCTGCTCCCCTCCCCTGCTGACTTTCCTGGGACTAGTTCACCAGGCCTTTCCTCTGAGGTGCTGCTGGGTGGATGAGCGCTGTTAGGCCCGGTCAGAGAGAGATACAAATCCAGAGACACTCACACCTGTGTAATGAAGACCCTTCTAGTGCTGCAGGTTCCAGTAAACCAAGACCAGCACAACGTCCAATTTAAATCAGGTGAAATCTTTATTTATCTTTCTTTCCATCAGGCTAGCCTGGACTGCAGAGGGTAAGTTCAAAGGATTGATCTGCCACACTTCGGGGCCTGTCTTCCCTGGCCAAGCCTCTTTTTTTTTTTTTTTTTGGCATCACTGCTCTCTGGTGGTCAAGGGAGCTACCCAGCCTTGCTTCTGGTGAGCTGCTACTGGATTTGAACCACCAAACCTGTGGGTCGCAGTCCCGTACTCAACCACTATGCCACCGGGGCTCAGCCCAGCCCAGCCTCTTTTATACTGGGGAGGGGGGTGGGGGTGGGGGGGAGGGAGATACAGAGAGCAGAAGAACAAGCAAGTTGAAAT
>PVJH01019296.1:0-21533 GCA_004026705.1 Nesogale talazaci | reverse complement strand
GCACTGAGTCCCGCTCCCGCTCCTCCTCCCGCTCCCCCTCGCGCCACTTGCGCCGGAGGTACGGCTGCCGGCAGCCTGCCCCACCAGGGTGTGGGTGGCGGGGGTCAACTCCCACCAGAGAGACCAGGCCTGGAGGGTGGGCACGAGGTACTGCCCAGGTCTGATGTCCCCCCTCCCCCTCCCACACAGCGACTCCCACTCTGACTCGGATAGCTCCTACTCTGGGAATGAGTGCCACCCCGTGGGCCGAAGGAACCAGACCCCCAAAGGCCGGGGCGGCCGGGGTGCCCACATGGATCGGGGCCGGGGCCGGGCGCAGCGGGGGAAGAGGTGAGCACTGGGTGTGAGGGGTGGTGGTGGCTGGCTCCCCACATCCCCGGGAGGAGGGGGCCGTGCCTCACGCAGCCTACTTTCGCTGCCGCTGCCCTCAGGCATGACCTTGGGAACACCAAGCGAGGCCGCAAGAAGCTGGCCGCCCTGGAGTGCGAGGACCCCGAGCGGGAGCTGAAGAAGCAGAAGAGGGCGGCCCGCTTCCAGCACGGCCACGCTCGCCGCCTGCGCCTGGAGCCGCTGGTGCTGCAGATGAGCAACCTGGAGAGCTGCGGGGCCGACCCCGACTGGCAGGAGCTGCAGATCGTCGGCACCTGCCCCGAGATCACCAAGCACTACCTGAGGCTCACCTGCGCGCCAGACCCCTCCACCGTGCGCCCCGTGGCCGTGAGTTGCCGGGCGGGTCCGCAGGGTGGGCTTTAGGGAGCACCTGGGCCCCGGTGTCCTGGGGGGGGGGGTGGCTTCAGGGTAGGTTTCACAGTCAGTTATGGCTTGATGGGAGGGGGAGGGGCCTGGAGCGGCAGACCAGCACCCCCAAGTCCCCACTGAGCCTCAGCCTGACTGTGAGCAGGTATTGAAGAAGTCGCTGGCCATGGTCAAGTCGCATTGGAAGGAGAAGCAGGACTATGCATTCGCTTGTGAACAGATGAAGTCCATCCGCCAGGACCTGACGGTGAGGCAACTGGCTGGGGGGGACTGCACCTTGTTTTGATCTTGCCCCAGAGACCTGATCCCCTCTCGCACCCTCCCTCCAGGTTCAGGGAGTCCGGACAGAATTCACGGTGGAGGTGTATGAGACGCATGCCCGCATCGCCCTGGAGAAGGTGAGCAGCCTGCCCTCTCTGGCCCTGCCCCTCTCCCCGGCCAGCCTCTCCTGGCCCTGCTCCTCTCCCAGTCAGCCTCTCCTAGCCCTGTCCCTCCCTGTTTGCTCCCTCCAGGGGGACCATGAGGAGTTTAACCAATGTCAGACGCAACTCAAGTCTCTGTATGCCGAGAACCTGCCGGGCAACGTGGGCGAGTTCACTGCTTACCGGATCCTCTACTACATCTTCACCAAGAACTCGGGGGGTGCGTGGCTGGCCTGGGCAGGGGAAGGGGGGGGGTGTCTCCCCTGCTGCGGGCTCACTCCCGCCGACTCCCGCAGACATCACCACGGAGCTGGCGTACCTGACGCGGGAGTTGAAGGCGGACCCGTGCGTGTCCCACGCCTTGGCGCTGCGGGCGGCCTGGGCTTTGGGCAACTACCACCGCTTCTTCCGGCTCTACGGCCGTGCGCCCTGCATGTCCGGCTACCTGGTGGACAAGTTTGCAGACCGGGAGCGCAAGGCGGCCCTCAAGGCCATGATCAAAACGTATGTGAGGCCGCGTGCGCCCCGCCGCCCCTCCTCGACTCAATTCCACTTCACTCTCAGGCCTGTGGGCGGCGTCTGGCCCTCCAGCCTCCCCCGCGCCCTCGCCCAAGCTCTCTCGCCAGCCCCACTGTTTGTCCACCAGGCTCCATGGTCCTGGGCGCCCCTTGCCACCCTTCTCCTAGGACCTCAGCCGGCACTTGGTGTCTTCCTCCCTGGGGAGGCTCTTGACTTCACCGAGTCCCCACTGTCACCACCTTTCCTGCCTCTGCTTTTGCCCCCCCACTCACACGCAGGCACGCACGGAACGGCGCTTCCTGCTCTCGGCTGCGATGGCCTGAGGGAGCAGAACCCCTTCTCTCTGACTTATGATGATGTGTACTACAAGAAACTGGGGGATGTGTGTGGGGTGGGGTGGGGGGGAGGTGGCCACAGGCCGAGTGTCCCGTCAGTGAGAGGACCAGGTAGTCTGTAAGACCGCTGGGTGGTTAGAGCCAAGAAGGTGCTTCTGGCAGCCCAGGCAGCAGCGCACAGGCCGGACGGTGCCCGCGCCCATGGTTGGGCCTCATCGACTGAGGCTGAGGGACTTTGACTTTGGCTGGCAGGTCCAGGGGGCCTTGAGTGCTAGCCTGGCACCGTGGCCTTTCTAGGGGTGGAGCTGGAGGCTGGGAGGCACAGTGCGCACCTTCAGGAAGATGATGACAGTGCCAACTGTCCTGGGAGTGAGGTGGGGCAGAGACCGCCAGTTCAATGTGTATCAGGGCCACCCATGCCCCCTGCCTTCAGGCCTGGGCACCCTGTTGCTGTCCTCCCCTGTGAGGGCAGTGTACTGTCAGCCAGCCCGGGGTGGGACGCTGGGTGCTGGCTAGGCCTTCTTGGTGCGGGCAGACTTGCGGTCCCGTGGAGCCCCCAGGGTGTGGGTGACAAGGCCCCAAGGAGCTCTGGGTGTTGTAGTCAGTAGTCTGATGCAGTGTGGGGGCGGCGGGGGGGTGTCCAGGGGAGCCCTCAGCTCTGCCGCCTCCCAGGCCATTGTGCCCTGTCCCCTGCACAGGTAAGTGAGGACGAGGGGGGGCACAGCTGGGGATTGGGGCCACTAGGCTCTCCCCAGGTCCCCCCAAGTCTCCGAGGCGGGAGGCTGGCCAAGGTGGGGGGGTGGTGGTGGAGGTTGTAATTAAATGTTGCCTTGGAGGCCCTCCGGGTGCCTGACCAAGGGGGGGGGTGTCCACCCTGCCGTGGCACCCTTCCCACCCCCTCGCCACCTGCCTCATCACTCTCTCCTCTTGTCTCCGTAGCTTCCGCCCAGTGCTGCCCGTCTCCTACCTGCAGGCTGAGCTGGCCTTCGAGGGCGAGGCCGCCTGCCGGGCCTTCCTCGAGACCCTGGGCCTGGCCTACACGGGCGCGGACAACGCCAGCGTCGACTGTCGCCTCAGCCTGGCGCAGCTGCCAGCCTTCTGAGCTCGAGCGAGGATGGGGTGGGGGTGGGCTGCGGCCGATTGTTGCTGAGCCATGGACTTGGGCTGTAAATTAACTGAGGGGCTGTGTGAGCTCCTGGCTGAGCCACCACCTCCGCCCCGTTTTTCCCACCGGGGAGTCTGTACAGAGATTTTTTTCTACATTTTTATTTTTGCCTCAGGGGCTGGGGCTGGGGGGGGGGGCGCGGCGGGGGCTGGGGGGTCATCCGTGTCCACTCTTCGCCTCCACTAACGCCGTCTCAGTGTTTTCTCTCTCTCTTTCTCGAGCTCCGACTCCGGTTCCTGAGCTGGCCCGTCCCACGCCAGGGGGGTCAGCAGAAGGAAGACAGGCCGTCGTCGGTCTGCGGTGCCCGCCCACTGGCGGCGGGGCGTCCTGCCTGCCGAAGCCTCGCCTGCCTCTCGTCAGACTCTTGTTGCCCAGCCCTCTGGGGCTCTCAGTGTGGGGGTTGGGGAGCCGCCTAGAGACTATGCCCTCGGCCCCCACCCCAGAAACGCCGTCACCACTGCCACCGTCACCAGCTGCGCCCGCCGCCACCGCCGCCTGGCACCGAAGACTCCGGAGGCCTCGTGGGAGCTCGCCGGCCGGACCGGCCTCGTCTCAAGTTGTATTAAGTTGTCTCGTGTCCCTCCTCCCTCTGCCCCAATGTTTCTTCTGGCCCCCCCCTTCCTACCCTCCCCCCCTGGTTCAGCACAGGTAAAGCCGTTCCCCCCTCCCCCCCTCCATGGATCACCAGCTCACTCAGCCATCTTCCTTCTCGTTTCTTTTTCTGTGTGTTTATTTAAGTTCTTTTTCTCCCCCTTTTCTTTCCTCCCTCTCCTCTGCCATGTAACTGGATGATGTGCAAGGAGTTCAAACAGCTGGACTGTCAGGCTGCTTTTCCAGATGTTCCTTCTCTTCTGCCCCACCCCTCCCCCTCTTCCCTCCCCTTTCCTTCCTTCGTTCCTTCCTCGGAGCACTGAGTGTCCTGTGGAAGCTTGAGAGAAACCAAATTAAAAGGAGAGAGCGCGCGTGCAGAGAGTCGTTGGGCAATCACCTCAGGGGGATCTCCCTAAGTGCCCTGTAGACGTCCCCGGCCCTGCCCACGCGGCACAGCCAGAGTCTGTCCACGGCCTGGCTGGCCCGCTCGGCCTGCAGCCTGAGGCTCAACGCCGGGAGGCTGGCCGAGGAGCCGTGGGGCACCTTGGCCAAGGTGAGGTGGGGGCGCAGCCCACCTGGTGGCCGTAGCACTCGCAGTCCGTCAGCCTCCAGCCTCTGGCTCAGCATCTCAGCGGTGTGCTCCAGTGCTGGGGATGGGGATGCACACAGCACGTGCGGGCTCAGAAGGACCACGTCCCCGAACCTCAGTTCAGGGGGCGCACGGAGCCCCGGGTCGGAGAGGGCCTTACTCAGCGCCTGGGCAGCTGCTGCCTCCTCCCCGGGGCCAGCCAGGCGCAGCAGGGCCAGCGTTAGGTGCAGCGCCCGCGCTGGCACCAGGAACGCAGCACAGTCGGGGGCCGCCTCTCGTAGGCGCGCCTGGGCCTGTGCCACCTCAGCCAGAAGCCCAGGTTCCGTCACCAGGAGGGCGACGAAGTGTGTGGGCCGGGGCTGGCGAGGGCCTGCTGCACTCCACGTCCCGGGACCCCACCCCACCTCCAGCGGCCGCTCCAGGCCCGTGGGGACCCCAGCCTCGCTGTCCTCCGTCTGTGCCGTGGTCCTGGCGGCCTCTGTTAGCGTCAGTGCCCCTCCTACTGCCCCGGTGCCTCCCCACCCGGCTGGGCTGGACTGCAGTACACCTAGGTCCTCTACCGCGCCCCGTGAGGTGTCCAGTCTGCCGCCGGTGCCCGGATCTGCCTCCTCCTCTCCAGGCGCTCGGCACCTCGTCTCCCGGCTGTCAGCATCCCGCGCTCCGGGCTCGCTCTCCAGTGCGTCCCCGACGGGGGCATTCCCATAAGGACCTTCCGAATCGAGCGCGCCCTCATCGGGGTCTCCCGGGCCGGGTCCTTCCCGGTCCAGTGCCTCCAGGATCGTAGGCCCGCGGCCGTCGGCCAGTCCCGAGCCGAAGATGTGGTCGGTGCGCGAGGCGCGGTCCCAGACTAGGCGGCCGCGGAAGCGGAAGTACTGCACGCGGTGCTGCGGGATGGCCAGGACGCCGGGCCCCAGGGCGGCGAGGGGCGCGTCCCAGCAGAAGGCGCTGAAGGGCTCCTCCTGCACGCCCAGGAAGCGGTCGGTGTAACCCACGGAGAAGTCGGCCGGGTCGAGGCGCGGGTCCCAGCGGATGCGCTGGATGACGGCCGCGGCCGTGCGCAGCGGCGGCTTCTTCTCCCCGGGTCCGCCCTGGGCCGGGCCCCGGCCCCCGCCGCGGGGCTGCTCGGGCGCCGGCGCCCCAGGGTGTGGCTGGCGGCAGCGCGAACCGAAGCGGCAGCGGCCCTCTAGGAAGAAGCGGCAAGCCGGTGCCGCTGCCGGGTCCTCTGGAGACTGCTCCGGCTCCAGCTCGCCGGTCGTCGCCATAGCCGCCATGGCGCCCCGACCCACGGGCCTAGCCTGCTCTGGGAAACCTGCTGTGAGATTCCCAGCCAGAGCGCAACTGCCGGCCCCGCCCCAGGAAGCCACGCCCCCAGCGGGGTCCCCGAACTTTGCCCCGCCCCTGGTAACCAGGCCTCTGAAGTGTCTGTCCCAGGGCCGCTCAACCTGCTAGGGCACCGCCTGGCGCTGCGCCCCAGAACACTCACTGCTCCGCCTCCGGAGCTGCACCCCAGAACTCTGCCCCGCCCCCAGCTTGTCACCAGGGCGCTGTCCCGCCCCCGGAGAAGCCAAGCTCCCGGTAAACTCTCTGGCACTCCAAAGAACTAGCCTACACCTCCAGGAACCTGGTATCCTGAAATCCATGCCCCAGCGTGTCAGTCCTACGACTGCCCTGGTCCTATGGGGGAGATGACCCCCCCCTCCCCCCTGCGCCTCCCAGAGTCTACTCCGCGCTTGGAAGCAACACCCACAGGAGATGAATCCCCCAGGACCGCGCCCCACTCCCCCCTACTCTCCCCGCCCCAATGCACCAAAGAACAATGCCCTGGCCCTCTCCCACAGCAGATTGACTGCCAGGAAGTGGATTCCCTCCCTTTGTCCAGCTCCACCCTTCCGCCACACCTCTGCCCGCTCCCCCATCACTGTCTGGAAAGCAAACCCTGTTATTTGCTCTGGAGTCTGGCCCCACCCAGAAAATCCCCACTTGCCACCAAGTCCCTTAAGCCTCAGCGATGCAGAGGGTGTACGAGGCAAAATGGTTACTGGAGCAGATAGCAGTGGAGTAGCAGGCGGGTTCGAACTGCAGATCTGGATGTTAGCAGCCCAGGGCCTAAGCCACGGTGCCAGCGGAGCCCCTGGGACAAGTCTAGCCACTGGCCCGCCCACGGTCAATGGCATTTCTGTGGCCACATCCCTCTGAGAAGCAAAGATCCTCCCCTGTGAGGCGGGGTTGTCCGGCAGCTTCCTCCCCACCCCCACCACTCACTGCCAAGGAGTCCGGGCTAACTCCTGTGGGTTTCCGAGGCTGTAACGGTTTACAGAAGTAGAAGGCCCAGTGTTCCTCTGGAGGTGCGACGAGTGATGGTTCTGACCTGCCGGCCATGCAGATCGCAGTCCAGCGCGTACACCACCAGGGCCCAACTGCCATAAAGAAGGTTGTAACTCAGCGACCCTATAGGCCAGAGTAGACCTGCCGCCCTCCCCCCCCCGCCAGCTCCAGTGGTTTTTCAAAGCTGTCCATCTTTAAGGCAACAGACAGCCATATAGAGGCGGGTGGACTTGAAATGTCAGCCTTGGCTAACAGTTTAAGCCAAACAAAACCAGGTCCTGCTCCAGTACACGCTATTTACATGTGTTTCCCCACCCCGAAGCTGCTTTATTTATATGTGTGGCCCCGCCATAAGGCCCGCCTTATTTACATAGTGCCCTAATTCCTATACTACATTATTTACATGTATTACTCCACCCCCCAAAAAACAAAACAAAAACCCCACTCCCAAACCTCACTCCTCTGGAGGCAATTCCCTGTAGGACCGCTAAAACTGTCCCCGTGTGATTCTGAAACTGTAACGTGGCTTGGGGAGCAGAAATCCTCTTCTTTTTTCTGCAGAGTTCCTGGTAGTTTTGAACTGCTGACCTTCAGATGAGCCGCTCAGTGCATAACCCAGATGCCACCAGTACTCCCTTGTTACATGTGCAGCCCCAGCCACTGCACGCCCTCTGGTTTCTGAGGCTTATGGGTACAAATCTTGAGGCCAGGGAGAGCCTCTTCTTCCCACAGACCCCGCCCCAGGTGACATTATTTACATATATGGCCACGCCCCTGGCCAGACTACTTACAGGAGTGGCTCCATCCCAGGCCGAGTGACTTCCTTGCGGGACCCGCTCCCCTAAGCGATGGGGTCCTGCTTCTGTTCCTACCCACCCGTGGGGACTCTTCGCACAATGGAACAAAAGACTGCACAGCCCTCCCAATGGCTCCCCCGTCTAAGCCCGTTGTGCGAGCCAGTGTGTCAATCCGACTCGCTCCTTCTTCCCAGACAGCTTCGTTTGTCCTTTTTTGTAATCCACGGTGCTTTGAATATTGATCGCTAGCCCGGGGCTCATCGATTCTCCTTCAGTCTTCCTTATTCCATATCCAACTTCTACATGCACAGGAGGTGACGCAAAATGGCACAGACTCCTGAAAGTAACACCCCTGGCTTTTCCAGACTGGGAAAAGGTCTCCCGCAGCAGATTTAACCGGCGCAACGCGTCCTTGGAGCTCTTGACGCCTTCTTTCATGAGCGCCGATTGAGCAAGGCACTCTGTGGCGATTTCAATATTTTCCGTTTTCTTTTTTTGTGTTTCTCCTGATGTTCCCTGGTGAGGTCGTTGTGAGAATTTTGACCTCATTGGCACGGAGTTGTCAGGCAAAAAACCTGCATCTTCCACAGCCCCCGCCCCCTAAGCTACGTAATTTGCATGGGAGGCCCCGCCTCCTGCCCAGCGAGCCGGGCTGCGCCCTCCGTTCGGGACACCACCAACCTAGAAGCCCCTGCTGCCTTCCAGGACCTGGGAGCAGGCGCCCGCGTCACACCTGTCCCCTAGAGGCCCTGGAAAGGCTCCGAGCCCCTTCGGAGTATAGGGCGCGCCTCCGTGTCGGGTGCACCTGAGATATGTGGCCCGGGACAGCCACGTACCCCACGGGCCTCCCTTGGCAAATATTTGATCAATGAAGCTAGCTGTTTGCTCAGTCAGGACCTGTCCAAGGCCTCCATGACAACCACAATCCCGTGACACAGCTGGCTGCAACTAGCTGGGATTCTTAGGGACATGGACGCTGCGCCCTCGCCCCCATCTCCCAGCACCCTCATCAGGACCCCTATGTCTCATCATTCCTCCCCTAGGGCTTATTACCCCACCCTCTGTATCTCATTCCCCCTTCCATCCTGAAAGCTTGTCACCGCCCCCGCCCCCCGCGTCTCATGCCCCCTCCCTCCTGTGTCTCCCTCTCCCCCGTGCCCTTCATCCTTCCCTCCCCCATGTCTCCCCCACTGCACCCCCGGTGTCCATCACCCTTCTCTCATCTGCATCACCTTCCCTGGGATCCCCGAGACACCCCTTCCTCATGTCCTTCATCTTCCCCAGCCTCTAGCACCTCTGCTCCAAGCAGACCAGCCTCGCGCGCTGGGGCAGGGTGGCGGGGGGGGGGGGGGCAGCCTCCCCTCGCGCCTCCCCTTGGAACCCCTCTCCCCACGTGCTCGGCACACAGAGCTGGGACCCCGCAGGCCATTTATGTGTAGAGGTAGGTGGCAGTGGGGCCGGGAGGGGGCTACAGGCCGATGACGTCGTCGTCCAGTTCCAGGTCCGCCCGGGCGCTGCAGCTGCCTCTGGGGTGCTGAGCCCCGGAACTGGGGTCCAGGCCCGGCTTTGGGCCGGTCGCGCCGGGGCGACCCGCGTCCATGACGCCCAGCACGGCGTCCAGCATGGAGGGACCCAGATCCAGGTGGAAGGTCAACAGAGGGTCGGTGGGCGTCCGGAGCGGGGGTGCGGGGGGCTGCGGGGCAGCGGGCGGTGGAGTGCAGCGTGGTGGGGCCCCCGCGATTGGCAGGCGGGGCTCTGGAGGCGGCCCTGGCGGCGGCCCGCCGCCGTGGCGGCTGAGGAAAGAGGTGTCCCCGAAGGCGTCGCCGCCGCGCCCCACATGCAGAGTGTGTCTGAAGTCACCCAGCGGCGCAGAGATGGACAGCGCCCCCCGCTCTGGTCTCTTCTTAGGCTGCGGGGCTCCCAGCTGCTTCAGGATCGGCATCTGTGGGGCACACGAGAGAGTCAGCATGGCCCGGCCACTGCATCCCTGATGTCCTCAGTCCAGCGGCCACCTCCAAACCTCCAAACCAAACTCCCTGCCGTGAATACTGACTCATAGACAGGGCAGAACTGCCCGTGTGGATTTTGGAGACGATGAGACTTTACAGAGGAGAATACGGAAAGAACCAGGACAAACGGATCTGCCTTGGACAGAGGACAGCCAGAGTGCTCCTCAGAGGCACGGATGGGCCCGATGGACGCGTACTCAGGAAAGAACAGTCCCTGGAGAAGGGCATGGTGCTTGGTAAAGGGAGGGGCAGCAAACAAGAGGAAGATCCTCAGGTCCAGGAACCCTTGTCAGGATGGCTCAGCAGGAAGGGGCGGTGTTTCTTTCTGTCGAGCATGGGGAGTCCTCTGGATACAAAACAACCACCCTTTAACCGGGAGCAGTTTCATCGGTCTCCCTGGGAGCGGCTGGTGGGTTTGAACCGCTGACTTTGTGGTGAGCGCCCCCAGGTTAGCAGATGCGGCCAAACTAGTCCTACCCCCCCATCATGCCATCCTGTCTTTAGTGAGCTCCATCTGCTTTGGAAAGCGCGGGTGCTGAACCACAGGACATTCCACCGCATTCCACCGTTTCTGGTTGCTGCTGCTAAAGAAAGAGGACGTTTCTGGTTGCTGGTTGCTGCTGCTAAAATAAGGGGACGGGGTGGAAATGATCCCAAAGCTCCGAAGCTCGCAAAGCAAACCCAGAGTCGGTGGCATCGATGGGAAGCGGCCAGTCCAGCCTGCGGATTGTAAACTGTTACCACCTGGCTGCTCTCGATAAGCAGAAGAGGAAGGAGAATGCCCACGCGCCTCTACCCAGATCCCAGATCGTGGCCCCCAGATATGGGCCTTCTGGGAGGGGTTTGGATGATCACCATGCTTTTTGTTTTTAACAGACTGTTCAGGATCGTGGGAAACCTTTGTTCCCGTAGCCAGCTCCACCCTGGGGCAGCTCCATGACCTCGGATAAACGATTAACTCTCTCTCTCTCTTTTTCCCTCCCTCCTGAGCTGTAAAACACATAAAGTAATACTACCTTCCTGGAAAAGGGTGGGGTCCTGGTGACATAAGGAGTTACTAGTTGACCTGCTATAGCTGAGAGGTCAGCAGTTCAAACTCACTAGCCATCCCCGAAGGAGAAGGATGGAGCTTTTGACTCCCACAAAGAACTACAGTCTTGGAAAGCCACAAAGGGTGGTGTAATTGAAGGGCAGAAACGAAAGAGACAGACAAAAGATGTATGCGCTCACCTCCTCCGTGATGCCAGGTCTGAGCGGGAGAGAGAGAATGTGTTTTTTTTTTTCACCACTTATATAGTCGCGGGACGTGCAAGCCCCCATAATTACAGGTAACCACATACGTAACAGCATGGGGAGTATCTTCACTGTAGAGGTCCCCGAGCTCACTGGGGGAGTAGCTGAAGGGGAAGTCACTGTCCCCTGAGCAACTCATGTACAAGTGTGCTTGGCACAATGGATGGATGGATGGATTGTGAGAAGAGTGTATGAGTTCCCAATAAAATGATTAAAAAACGAAAAAGCATGATGGTCTCAGAAGCTCACAAGGTCAACTCCTCTCTGCCTCAGAAGGCTGCCGTGAGTTGGAAATGACTCCCTGGGCGGGGGTCTTCTGTCATCTGAGTCAGCACCTAACAGCAGCTACAGCCGTCTCGGCAGTGCTGATGCTTTACACTCAACTCTGAACCTAAGCAGGCGTTTGTGGCGTTACGGGTTCGAACCCAGTATCCTCCAGTAGTATCCTCTCTGTGGGAAAAAAAGGCGACTGTCTGCCCCTGTCAATATTTACAGCCTCAGAAACCCAAGGGGGCTGTTCTGCCTGCCCTAGAGCGTCGTGATGGTTTGGGCAGCAGGCTTGGTTGGGTTAACCTGAGCCCCATTGGCTCAAAGGTGAAAGCGCTGGGCAGCTAACCGAAAGGTTGTTGGTTCGAACCTACAAGCTGCTCCTTGGGAGAGAGATGTGACAGGCCGCTTCTCTAAAGATGGATCGCCTTGGGGTTCGATTCTGCCCTGCACGGTCAATGAGATAGTTAAGGTTGATTGTATCAACCTGACCAATAAACATGTCGGATTAATTGACGGGCAGAGATAAATGGCTCGGTGAGCCTTGCCTTTCTAGTTCTCCGGTTTTCTGAGGGTCGGACCAGGGTGCGGCTGTCTTAGCCAGTTCCCTGCTTCCGCTGGCAAGGCTCGCTTCCTTTGAGACATCCCTGAGAAGCCACATACATGGCTTACCCCCATGCAGCCGTGGGTGCTGGAGCAGCCGCGTGGAGACCCCTGGCAGCGCTGAGGTGCTGTTACTCTCACTACTCCTGTAGTCGGCATCACTGTGCGTGTTTTGTGAGATCGAGGAGGCCTTTGCAGATCGGTGTCAGACATATGGGCTAATGTCGGCCTTAAGGGCTTGGACAGCACTGGGTCGGGATGCTTTTTGAACGTACACTTGCCCTTTATCCAAAACTCTTACTTGTACATACAAGTGTCTGTGCATTTGTTTTCCCTTATTTACCCACACTGACACGTCACTATGGGTCAGTCGTAGGACTCTCTTCCTGCAGATCAAAGGAGGCCGGCTGTTGCACAGGTTAAATGCTCAGGTGGTCACCCGTTGGTGGGGTCAAACCAACCTAGCACCCTGTCTCTGTCCAGATGGCAGCTGCCAGGGACCCCACAGGCAGTTCTGTGCTTGTGGAAAACAGAAGGACTGGGAGGAGAACGTATGTGGACAAATACTCTCTTCTCACGATTGAGGAAGCCAGGGAGGCCAGGGTTCTGAGTGGAGGGAGGCCTTGGCATTTGAGAGTTGGAGAGGAGTCCCAGTCCCAGTGTCCTAACTAACATCATCCCCACACTATCCTCCCATCAGAATGTTACCTTAATGATACCTTTTACAAGCACATGGCTGACTGTTATCTGGCCAACGGCTTGATCTGTATAAGCAGACATATTGAAATTGCTCTCCCTGCTCAGGGGACAGTCACTCCCCCTTCCTCCCACTTGGGTTGCACCTCCAACAAGCTCGGAGACCTCTGGGGTTAAGACACGCCCCCACATTGTTACCTAGGCGGTAATTATGGGGGCTTGCATGTCCCCAAACTATATAAGTCAGTGAAAAAAAACATATTCCTTCTCTTTCCTGCTCAGACCTGGCTTCATCGAAGAGGTGAGCCCATACGTCTTTTGTCCGTCTCTTCGTTTCTTCCCCTCAATTGCACAATGGTCCCTCAGGACCCATCTGGATGTGGACTGGCTCTCCCGTGCTCTGTCTCCCAGGGTCGGAGGCGAACATGAACTCCCTGGCATCGAGAGTGGAAGCAGACTGCCTTGGGATTCTCACCCCGAGTCATCCTTCGGGCCTGGAGTCGAACTCAGTCCCGGGCTCAATTTTCAGTCAAACAATAAACCAAAACCCTCCCTGATATCCAGGTGACCCAGACTCCCAGCAGAGACCCTGCAGGACAGAGAACAATGGCCCTGTTGAGTTCCTGAGGTTGTGACCCTCTATGGGAGTAGAAGAAGCCTCATCTCTCTCCCAAGGATTGGCTGGAGGATTTGAACCACCGAGCTAGTGGTTAGATTTCAGCCCGGTGAGTCACCCACGACGCCACCAGGGCTCCTTGCCAGGAGTCCAAGACAAGACCCAACTCACTGCCACTGAGTAGGTTCCGAGGGCAGGCAGAACTGCCCCTGTGGGTTTCCACAACTGTGACTCTTTAGGGGAGTAGAAATCCTCCCTGTCTTTCTCGCATGGAACCATGGGTGGTTTTGAACGGCTGACACTGAGATTAGGAGCCCAAGGCGTGACTAGTCTGCCACCTCCCAGAGGTCTCAGCCATGCAGACCTCGCCCCCCCGCCCCCCACCCCCGCCCCACCAGCCCAGCCACACTGGGCACAATTGTGAAGGAAAGGACGGCCCTTTGTTTTTATTTTGCAAATGAGAATAAGGAGGTGGGGGCAGAGAGGGTGTTGCAAGCTGAGGAGGGTGATGGTCAGGTCTGCAGTGACCCCCATCTGTCTGTCCCCATATCTATAGTGTCTGTCCAACATTGTTGAGCTCAACCCAGGTGAATATCTGTGTGTGTGTGTGTGTGTGTATATATATATATATATATATATATATATATATATATATATTCACTGCTTGATGATCTCATTTGGAGGTGCGACAAAGATAAATAGCTCACTGGAGGCATATATATATTTAATACACATAATTTAATACACATATCATATTTCAATTGGGTCCAGTAGAATGGCACGATGGCTACCACAATCCATGTCCAACCATCTCTTTTTCTTTTTCTTTTTTTTTGTTTTGTTGGGCATCACTGCCCTCTGGTGGTGGGAGTAGAAGGTCCAGCCTTTGCTCCTGTGGAGCCGCTGCTGGAATTGAACCTCCATCCCAGTGGGCCGCAGTCCTGTGCACAACCACTATGCCACCGGGGCTCAGCCCCATCTCTTTTTCTACGTGGATCTCCTTGACATTGTCTCTCTTATAGCCTCCTCCCTCCTCCCCACTAACACTGCCCCCCTCCCCATTATTCTACTAGCTGTCCCCATCCAGATGGATATATTCTTTTTGTGTGTGTGTGTGGCATCACTGCCCTGGTGGGAGTAGGAAGCCCAGCCTTGCTCCTGGAGAGCTGCTGCTGGATTTGAACCGTCAGCCCTGTGGACTATAGTCCCGCACACAACCACTATACCACCAAGGCTCAGCCCCATCCAGATGAATATCTTCCTAACGTGACTCGCCACATGAGCCCACTCACACGTCCTCCAGCCACTCAAATCGGTGTCTCTCCCCCACCCCCCATGACGATTCCTGCAGATGGTAAATGTTGTGAGTTGAAATGCAGTGGTAAACTCCCCCCTTACACCCATGGTCACCGTCCCATGTGGGGAATGGGCTGCCTTTCTTATGTTAAGGAGATAAGAGTCAGTATTGGGGGGTCTTTTGAACCATTTTCTGATAAAATAGAAAAGCCACCCCTCCAAAAAACCCACCCCAAACTCACTGCCATTGAGTGTGTTTTGATTCATAACGACCACACACAGCAGGGGTGGGGCATGTCCAGCCCTTGGACCACGTAGGGCCTGGGAGCTCATCGACACCAGCTGACGTCCCACGCCTCACCCAGGAGAAGCAGTCCCACCTGCACACTCCACAAACCAAGGTCACGGTCCTCGAGTCCATTCTCTATTGGCTGCTCACCAGGAGGTCAGGGCAGCTCCAAACCACCAGCCACTCCATGAGAGAAAGACCGCTCTCTACTCCCATCAAGGGCTTCAGTCTTGGAAACCCACCGGGCTGCAGGGTCCGTCTCATTCAGTGGCTCCACGCCAGTGAGAGGGCATGTAAGCAGCTCTGGCAGTTCAACGTTGGGCTCTCAGCTGCTAAATCAAAGGTTGGTGGTCCAAACACGCCCAGTGGTACATGACAGAATTAGAAACAACAGCAGCAACAACAACAAAACCCCACAATTCCAAAGTCACTGCCATCAAATCAATTTCAACTCAGAGCAACCCTGCAGGGCAGCGTAGAAGTGGATTTCTGAGATTGCAGCTCTTTCTGGGAGTAGCAAGCTGGTGGTTTCGAATTGCTGACCTTATGGTCTTAGAGTTCGAAGGGGCAGTTCTGCTGCATCACACAGGGCTACGGTAAGAGGGAATGAACGTCCTGGAAGTTCACAACAGCAAGCACTGCCCCAAGAATCATTGTCACATGCAGGAGCCCCAGAAGAGCCCTGGCAGCAAAGTAGCTACACATCCAAGTCGACAATTTGAAACCGCCGGCTCCTCTCTGGGGAAGCGAGAGGAGGCCTTCTACTTCCAGAAGAGTTATGGTTTGGGGAAGCCACAGCGACAGTGCTGCCCTGCCTGCTAGGGTCATTGTGAGTCATGGATGTGAGGGCAGCAAACGGCGTTGGGTGTAGGTGCTGGTGGAACTGGACCGATGAACAACCTCGTGAGAGAGAGAAGCCAGTGCAGTCGGCCAGGATTTCATTTCATGTGGATGCACAAGCAGCCCTCCTGGAAGCTGCAGTCAAGCAAAAGAGGGAGCCAGGGCAACTATGGCAGCTGCGTAATCCCCTGTCAAGGGTTGCAATTAGTAAGCCAATCAGGTCGCAGCTTGATGACCTCACTTGGAGGTGTGACAAAGATAAATAGGTCACTGGAGGCCAGAGACACACTCTGTGCTTTGTCTTCCTGCTGACAAGACACATGGAGCTTAGAGCCCTAGAGCTGGAGGAGTCACGTGGAGACCCACGCCACCTGAGAGGCTTCCACCACCAATGGATCCACAAGACTGTCCACCCCCTGGCCTGTGATCTTCCTGCATTTGGTGCCATTGCATGCTTTATGAGTCCGAAGAGGAATTTATAGATTGGTATTTGACATATGGGCTAATATCAGATGAGGAAAAGAATGTTCGGACACTGATTGTGGCAGCAGTTGTACAGAGTTGGAGCTTGATGTGATTGACTTATGGAATGATATGGTATATGTATTAACTTCCAATTAAAACAAAGATACGGATTGTGGTGATATATATACAATTCTTTTAAAAAGCGATTTAACAAATGGGAGTGTGTATATGATCTGTGAGTGTTACAGCAAGAAAACTACAAAGAAAGAAAGAAAGAGAGAGAGAGAAAGAAAGAAAGAAACCAAACTTCACCTATAGTTACCAGGGGTGAAGGAAGAAGAGTTTCTGCTTAGGGGGCATTGAGTTTATGTTAACAGTGGTGAAATAATTTGGAAAAAGACCAGTTCAATAATGATTGTATAACGAGAAGAGTGGACACTGAATAGTACCAGTAGAAGGTATTGTACTGGAGAATGTTTCTTTGTCTATGTTTTTTTGCCACAATTGAAAAAAAAAACACACCCAACAATAATGATAAAAACCCAAAGACCGAAAACCACCCCAAAAACCCAAAGACCTGTTGCATCTGCAGCACAAGATGACTTTAACGTGTGTGCTAGTCTGGGTGGACTAAAGAAACAAATTCATAAACATGCATGTGTATATAAGGGAGAGGTTTATAAACAAGAGCCACTGTACATTAAGTAAACATCCCCACGCAGTTCATTCCAAGGTTATAAGTCTGATATTAGCCCATATGCCTGATACCAATCCAAAAGTCTTCTTTGGGCTCATGAAGCACACGCAATGACACCAGAACAATAACAGGCCAGTGGGTGCAGAATCTTGAGTATCCAGTGGTGGTAGAAGCATCTCAGCACTGGCAGGGGCTCTATGTAGCTTTTCTGGCTTCAGTGGTCTGGTTCCATGAGGGTAAGCCCATGTGGCTTCTCCTCGGGGATGTCTCACAGGGAGCCCGCTTGTGTCTTGTCAGTAGAACGTCTCCAAGGGACTGAGTCATGAGTTTCTCACCTCCAAGGGGAAATACCGCTGGATTTCCCAGAATTCTCAGGAGAAAGCCCTGCCCACAAAGAGGTCTCGTTGGCTATCTTCAAATTGACAGGAAGGCTAGACCCCACCCCTACACTCCCAATCCTGAAACTGACATGATTAATGACTGCCACAACATGTTTGAAGAGTTATAGATAAGTCGATAAAGTATGCCAAGAGCTAAGATGTCACTTAAGGACTAAGGTGGGCCTGACTGAAGCCAAAGTATTTTCAACCACCTCATGTGCTTGTGAAAGGTAGACAGTAAATAAAAAAGAGGAAAGCAGAGTTGATGTATTTAAATGATGGCGATGGCAGAAAATATTGACAGTAAGTAAGATGTGACAAAATAATAACAATTTATAAATTATCATGGGTTTCTAAGGGAGGTGGGGCGGGGGGGTGAGAGGGGAAAACGAGGAGCTGATACCATGGACTCAACTAGAAAGCAAATGTTTTGAGAATGATGGGGGCAACAAATATGCAAATGTACAAATGTACACTGTGCTTGACACAGTGAATGTATGGATTGTGATAAGAGTTGTACAAGCCCCCAATAAAATTATTGGACTGCCAAGAGAACAAAAGAATCTATCCTGCATGGAAAAAAAGTTAATGATCAAGGGTTCATGAGCGGGTGGGGGAGGAAATGAGCAGATACAAGAACTCAAGAAGAAAGAAAATGTTTTGAAAAAGATGGTGGCAACCTATGCATAAATGTGCTTGACAGAGGGGTGGCTGGCTGGCTGGACTGTGATAAGGGCTGTAAGAGTCTTTAATAAGATAATTTAAAAAAAAAAAGGAACTGGTTTGGAAGAAGTACAGCTAGAATGCTCCTCAAAGGCAAGGATGTCAGAGATGTATTTTCTGGAGAGAAAAGACAGCGACCTGCCTGGTCAGGGGGGTGGGGCGGCGCAAAAGAGGAAGGCCATGGACCAGAGGGATTCACGCTGCGGGGCTGCAACAACGCAAGCACCGCCACACTGCGCAGGACTGGGCAGTGTTTCCTCCTCCTGCCCATCGGGTCTGCCCGAGTAGGAACCCACTCGGAGACATCCACGGCAACATTAGGCAGTGCCAATCGTACACACAGTCGGGTGCTAACCGAAAGGGTGGGGGGCGGAGTCTATCCAGAGGTGCCTCGGAAGAAAGGGCTGGCAGTCTGTGCCCAAGGATCTCAGCCTCGGAAAACCCTGCGCCTGGGATTACCAGGGCTGGGATGACTGGCATCATGATGAATACTCCCAACTGCTTCCCCTCTGCCTGGTCCTGGTCTACTCGCTCTGCATGGGTGAAGGAAGTCATTTAAAAACCAGAAACCCAACAAATAAACAAAATAATTAAAAAAAAAAAACCCAAAGCCAGGACTCCACTGCCAGCGACTCAATTCCAACTCACCCCGGCCCAGAGGATGGAGCAGGGCTGTTTCCCCACCGCCGTGAGTTCCTGAGGCTGTGAGTCGTCCTGGGACCAGAAAACCTCCTCTTTGCCCCGCAGAGCCCCTGGTGGTTTCGAACTGCTGACCTTGTGGTGCAGCCAGCTACCCAGGGACTCTTTGTAGGTGGAACCAAACCCAATCAAACTGGCTGCCTCGGAGTCGATTGCCATGCACGGCCTCCCCATAGGGCAGGGTAGGCCTGCCCTTGCAGGTTTCTGAGACTAACTCTCTCCAGGAGTAGAGAGCTTCTGCTTTCTCCCACAGAGCCGCTGGGGGTTTTGAACTAACTTGCTGACGCAAGATGCCACAGTGCTTCCTCGTTTGACACATAAGGGTGCTGTGAATTGGGGTCCACCTGACGGCCACTGAACCATTCACGTGGCACTGAATGGTGGCACTATGGAGTAAGCAGGCACTGCATTACTAACCGAAAGTTGGTGGTTCAAAACTGCTAGCCACTCCAAGAGAGAAAGACGAGGCTGTCTGCTCCCACGGAGATTTACAGCTCTGGAACCCCCAGACAGGGTGACTCTGAGGTGGCATCAGAAGCCCAGGTAATGCAGTGAGTTGCCAGTTGGACTGCGAACTGCAAGGTCGGCAGTTCAAAACCACCAGCCACTTTGAGAGAGCAAAAATGAGGCTATGTGCTCCTGGAAGGAGGTACGGGCTCAGAGACCCCCAGGGGAGGTCCGAGCCCATCCTATAGGGTCTCTGCCAGTCCGAATGGACTCTACGGCAGTGAGTTTTAGGGGTCGCAAGGACCACCGCCAGAGAGTAGGGCTATAACCCCCCTGGGGAGGAGAAATATTTTGATAGGATACCAAGGATTTCTGTAGACCCTTGACTTTCCTAACCCTTCCCCTGGCACCCCTGCCCTCCATTTCCTAGGAAAACAACTAGGACTCCTGGTGGCCTCCACTCACTGCCCTCAAATGGACTCTGACTCATAGCAATGCAATAGGACAAGCTAGAATGGCCCCTGCCGCTGCCCAAGACCGGAACCTTCACAGGAGTAGAAAGCGGAACTCTTTACAAGAATAGAAAGCCTCTTTTTTTTCCCGAGGAGCAGCTGGTGGCTCCTGACTACAGACCTGTGTCTAGCAGCCCACAGACCACCAGGACTGCAAGGAGTAGCTTAGCGGGTCACCTAGAGGACTGCGAAACCACAAGGTCCGCGGTTCAACCCACCAGCCGGTCTCTGGGAGAAAGACAGGGCTTTCTACCCCCATCAAGAGTGAGTTTCAGGAACCCACGGGACCGTTCTACCCTGCCCTCGAGTCGAATCGGGCTCGATGGCCGTGAGTTCTACTGTACTTGGGTAGTTTTAAGACCTGAATAAGCCTCCTCCTACGCGCGGGCGGTGTGTGTGTGTGGGGGGGGGGGGGGGGGGGGGGGGGAGAGTTCTAGCCTCTCTGGGTGGAGCTAAAAAGTTTGGTGGAAGTCACCGGAGAAAACTGATTAGAAAGGTCTGGGCTATCGGCTTGGGGAGCAGTCACAGCTTGGAAAGCCCACCCCGCCCATGTGGGGGGTCTCCATGCGCCTGGAGTGGGTTCAAGGCCTCACTGGAGACCAGTCTCTCTCCCCGGTGGCGGCGGGGCCTGTCGCGTTGGATAATGAGGTCACGCTTGGGCAAAGCCCGTCCATTCCAAGAGAGGACAGAGGGGCCGTTGTCCCGCACAAGCGAGTGGCAGGCGGGCAGCGAGCGGTTCTGGGTTCTGCTTGTCGGCCCCCACCCCCACCTTCTTTCCTGTCCAGGCCCCAGCTGTTGCCCTTTGGGGCGCAACCGGTTCTGGCTCCCTTCTGCTCTCACGGGACCCCAACACGGAAATAGCAAGTCCTAATCCTGCCAGACTGGTTCTCAGACAGGAGGGTTGGTGGGGAGGGGGGGGCAGGCGGGGCCCCAGGACCCCAGGGAGTGAGACCCCAGAACCGCTGCGGGCCACAGTGGGGGAGCTTCCAGAGGCCACGTGGCTGCAGCCAGGACTTGGGCAGCGGCCCCTCTGCGGACCCAACAGCGCCCCTGCCCCCCCATCCCCCTTGCCCCTCACCTTGCAGTCGTCAGGGGGCAGGGTGGTCGCAGTCGCGGCTCTGCCAGGAGCCCCAGGCCCTGGCTCCGACAGGGCCTCTGGCTCCTTGTTCCCAGGCTGGGGTTCTGTCTTCCTCCTTCCTCCGGGCGGAGTTACCTGCCAAAGGAAGTGCCTTGGGGTCCCGAGCGTCCAGGGGCTGCGGGAGTCCAGGGACTCAGCTTGCCTGGCCCCAGCTTCCTTCACCTCCTCCCTCAGACGCAGGGGTCAGGGACCCCAATACCTCCTCCCTCACACATAGGACTATGGGGTCCCAGTCCAGGGGGGTCCCTGACCAAGGGGGGTCCAGGTCCCCCCCAGTCCCTCCTCCCTCTGTCCACGGGGGTCCAGGCCCCCAGTCCCTCCTCTCTCAGATCCAGGGTTCTAGCACCCATCTCTGGCAGTCCAAGTAAGAAGTCTTTTCTCTACCTGTACCGGGAGCTGAAGTGTCAGCCCCTCCAGGGGACCATGGTGGGAGCCCCCAGCCTTGTGGATCACTGCTCAGTCCAGCCCCGGGCAGGAAGGGTTAAGGCTCAGGCCCTTCCCAATCTTCACTGATCCCCCAAAGTCCAGGCTCTGCTCGAAAAGAGTATTCGTGGACACGCTGGGGCCCCTCCGGGCGGGGCAGGGCAGGGCAGGGCAGAGCGCGGGAGGAAGGTGGGGAGGGGTGGGGGGAGGAGGCTGTGCTGGGTGTGGAGGGAGGACCCCGCGCGGGGGTGGGGGGGGACCACAGGACGCGCCCCCAACTCGGCCCCTCCCCTGCCCGGCCTGGAATTTCCTGAAACTGGCTGTTTGAAAGAGTAATTTCTTCCAGATTGCAGCTGGGGGCAGTGGTGGTGGTGGGTGGGAGGGGACTGGGAGAGAAAACGTGGAAAAACTTGACTGAGCCAGTGGAGGGAGGGATGGAGGGAGACAGAGTAGAGAGAGACAGGGACAGAGAAGGAGGAGAGAGACAGAGAGGGAGACATACACAGAAAGAGGCAGAGGGACAGAGAGGCAGAGAGGGAGGAACAGGGACAGGGAGAGAGAGACAGAAAGTGAGGAAGAGACAGGGAGAGACAGAGTGGGAGAGAGAGACAGTGGGAAGAAGAGGGAGAGGGAGAGAAGGC
>PVJH01019295.1:0-43127 GCA_004026705.1 Nesogale talazaci | reverse complement strand
CCGCGGGCCGCAGTCCCACATTCAACCACTTATGCCACCGGGGCTCAGCCCGATATAAAGCTCTGTGATGCACATATGTGTCACTGCATTTGTTTCTCTAGAGAATCCAGCCTAACACACACACACATTTCCACCTATTATATTGCTTGGTGAAAAACTAAACACACTTTTATTATTCTCTCTCTCTCTCTCTCTCTCTAACATGTTGCAGCCCCGTGAACCTCCTTTAATGTGCTTTTAAAATCTGAACCAACAATGTTCATTACAGTAGGATTCATAGCCAACATGTCCATTCACTGATGAGTGGGTAAAGAAAATATTTATCCCAACAGTAGGATATTTATAAGCCAGAAAGAGAAACAGAGCCCTGACACCTGGTAGGACATCAAGGAGCCTTGGAAACCTGATGCTGATGAAACCAATTAGACACGAAACGGGTACATACTGTATGATCTCACTTATCTACAAATCTAGAACAGGCAAATACATAGAGGCCAAAGTTGACCAGGGTTGCCAAGCGCAGGTAGAAATCGGACATCAGGAGGTACTGATTAAAGGGCACTGAATTTCTGCTAACAGTTATGAAATATATATATATTTTAAAATTTTAGGGGTCTAGGGGGTGGTAGTGATAGCGTTGTGTTCTAATCAGTAATTCACATACTTTTTGTTTTATGTCGTTAATTGCAATGCCCACAGCGCACCCATACTCATCCACTCCTTCCTGGCTTTTCATTTCCATTCGTCCTTCTCTCCAGTCCCTTCCTTAACTTTGTCTCTGGGCACATGCTGCCCCCGGGACCATGGGTAGTTCGTTGTTCCAGGGCTGTTTACCTCCCTGTATTATTATTCATTCGCCTTCGAGACCTGTCGGGCTAGGCACCCTGGTGACATCAAGGGTGACTGCAAGTAAACCGCAGCCGGTGACCCCAAGTTCTGTGATCTGAATCCACCAAGTGTTCCTCTGAAAGGAGACGAGGCTTTCTCCTCCTGGGAAGCGTTAGTCATGGAAAGGCACTCCGGGGCAGTTCGACCCTGTCCAGGAGAGCCGCCATGAGTCAGAGTCAACTCGATGGCAGTGAGTCAGGTTTGGTTTCCTCTTGGGTTGGAAGAGGAGCCACAGGAGTGAGTTCAATCGCCGGTCTGACAAGTTGTCAAGGGCCAGAGTCTTGGGGATTCCACTAGTCCCCATTTAACTAGCAAACATGGTCTTTTTTGAGATTTTGAATGGTTTCACCTTTTACTCCCATTTTATTCAGGACCAACTAGTGTGGTCTCTTTCCAAGTGGAGGTGGGGCTCGGGGTGGCCAGGGCCCTCTCCGTGTGGTCTCGGCATGCAGGAGGCTCAGGTTCCTGGCCCACTCACCTCTTGGACTGCCGAGTTCCTTGCTGCTCTGCCTGTCTGGCCCCACGTGTCTGCTTTGCTTCAGAGACCCCGGTCTCCACCAGTGAAGCAACCCTGGGAAATTGAGAGGGGTGCTTATGGTACAACCTGTGACTGATTATAATGAATCCTACTGAAATGTATAGTTTAAGTGATTAAAAAAGCAAAAAGTTATATATATGTATATATATATGAACACACACATACATATGAATATGTAAGACCACAATTATGATTTTTATAATCTGCACCAGATCAGAGGTAACCTGTGGGAGCTTGGAGTTGGAGGTCAAGGCCATTTTTCATCTTATGTGTCATCCTCTATTACCAACCTTTTAAAAAAGTAAATTCTGGATTTCAAAAGAAAGTTTCCATTCTGAACCTGAAAAGAGGAAAGGAAAGGACAGTGTGAACAAAAGACATGACCTCATCCAGGACTCAGCCCAGCAGGCCAGGATTTTATCTTCTGTTCTTAAAAACCCAGTTTAAATCGTATGACGACTGCCGTTGCCTCCTTTGCTGAAGCAGTGTCCCTGGATACCCATTTCCTGGGAGGCAGCTGAAGACTTCCTTCCTCCACCCCGCAGCACTCTCGCCCTCAGCACACACTGCTGTGGTTGGTTCCCTTTTACAGAAGGATGATGCTATCGGCCCCAAGACTTGGCCAGGAAACAACTCAGTAAAGACGGGACCACGGAGAAAAACAGTGAGATAAACCCCTGGGTGTACAGTCTTTGAAACACCAATCGCCAGGAGAGTAGACATGGAGGCCTATTCTTTACTGTTAACCCTTTCCTTCTTTAGCCCACTCCAAACTCCTGCTGGACACCAGTCCATGGCTGGCTCTGGGCAGCTGGGGGTTACAAAGAGAAGGAGGGAGCCACTGTTGCTGTCGGGAGGACCAGACACCCTGTGCAGGAGAGTCACACAGAAGGATGACCATGGGGGGGGGGGGGATGAGGAAGACGGGGAAGGTAGCCTGGGGAGCATGTCCAGAGGTGTGCAGCCAACCCAGCCCAAGGTCAGAGAAGGTATGGACTCAAAAGGAGGCATGCCCACGGCGTCTTACAGGACAAAGAATAAGAGAAAGGAAGAAAGGAGATAATTGTTGTTGCTGTTATTAAGTGACGTTGAATGGGTCCCAAGCCATAGTGACCCTAGGCACAGAAAGAGACGCTGCATGATCCTGGGCCTCCTTCTCAATTGTTCCTCTGCTTGAGTTCTGAGTTGTAACTAGCATGTCAACCCATCTCATCGAGGACCTGCCTCTTTGACTCCCCCTCTACTTTGCCAAGCACCATGTCCCTCTCCCTGGGCATAGAGGGCCTGAATCCACTTACCAAGGGCATGAAGCTAAGGCACCATAGGGCCAGAGACAGGACGTGCCCTCAGGCTGTCTGACTCTAGAGCCCGCCTGGTCAAGTCCACCACGAGAGAAAGAATCCACACCGAAACCTCGTTTGTGATCCAAGTGAGTTTATAGAGGATCGAAGTGGCACACATGCGCGGGACCGGGGCCAGCTGCTCTGGCTGGAGCAGGGCTGTTCCCGACTGTGTGTCAGTCGCTGGGAGACAGGGCGGGAGGCATGGTCGACTGGTTGACCCATTGGCTGAATCAAATTCACCTGGTCTCGATGGGCCACTCCAGGTGGACTGCCCCTTCCTGTCTGGGAGCGCAAACGAGCAATGCTGCTGCTTGGCACTTGGGTCAACTCAAGGAGAAAGGATGGCTGCAAGGGAGGGCAGAAGCCTTCTGCTGAGGAGGCTGGATTTGATCCTGAAGACAGTGGAGGAGGGAAAACCAAGGCATCATGATCAGACTGGGGGGGCTAGTTCCTGGAGAAGGGATGGTGGGATTGCCAAGGCAAAGATCGGATATTGCAGTCATCCATGAGGAAGGCAGGCCGCCAAGCCGGGTGGGCAGACAAGTCTGAGCTCTGCTGAGAGCTAAGACCCTGACCATCTGTGGGGGGAGGCCTGCTGCCCAGGCTCCTCGGCCAGGGGACACAGTGGCAAGCTGGGAACTCTGGAAGAAAAGCCAGCTCAGCAGGCAAAGAAGGCATCCATGTGCAGTCTGTGGGGAGTCCACGTGAGGATATAATTAGATCAGTGGCAGAAGGCAAATGCCAGAGCTCGTTTTAAGGCAGGTGTTCTCAACCTGGAGAGAATTCAGACGGGCCATAGACCTGGTGGGGAAAACGCCATCTTCGTTCTTCTCAAATGTATTGGATTCATCGATGATTAATGTAAGCAGAAGACAGTCGGAGCACTGGCAATATGTTTTATTTTGGCCCCAAGAAAAATCACAGCTATCTTCACATCACATTTTCCTCTCATATTTCAGTTGTACATATCTCAAGGTATCACTTGTGTTCATAACTAAGGGTAATGAGACCTGACACTGGGTGTGATTATTTAATAGTACAAAAGCAAAATAATACAACAACCCCCCTCTCCCCCCACTGCCATCAAGTCAATTCCAACTCACAGAGTAGAACTGACCCATAGATAAAGTGACCAGTTTTAAGTGAGACACCATTGACTGGGGGGAGGGAGGGTTCTCGATTAAAATTTTGGTCTATATGGAGCAACAAAAATGTTCATAGAACACAAAAATAGTATTGTAACATATTTAATTTTAAAATGCTGAGGGATGCAGGATAAATTGTTAAAAAGCGGAATGTCTGGTCACCATAACCAGATTGTTTCCAAGGCTGTCAATCTTTATGGAGGCAGATGGTCACATCTTTCTCCCTGGGAACCCTGGATTGACTTGAACTTCCAACTTCTTGGCTAGTCACGAAGTGCTTTAGCCACTGCACCCTGGAGCCCTACAGCAACACATTGTATGACTCTATCAGAAGTTTCATCATTTTGAAAACTGTACCTTAAAAGATTGTTTCCTTTGTATTTTATGTATTAAGAAGGATTACCTGAGAAATGGTCCAAAGTCCTCACCAAAAGATGTGTTGTTGCTTTTATTGTGGTTGTTGTTATTGTTGTTGTCAGGTGACATTGAGCCCAAGTGCACAACAGAACAAAACCCTGCCTGGTTCTGCGCCATCCTCACCATGGTTCCCATGCTTGGACCCCTTTTTGAAGTCACTGTGTCAATAAGCCATTACAAAACCAAAAGGTTTAGTATGACAGCCCCTCCCCCCCAAAAATAAAAAATAAAAGGGCATGGGGTTACAAATGCCAGGCTGAAAGGTAAAATAATTCTTGTTAATGGTTGGACCTGAAAGAGAAAAGGAGCAAAACAAAGTGACCTTGACAACAGCCCAAAGACTGGGTGACCACTGATGACATCCTCCCTCAGGGAAACACGAAGGGGGACGTTTGGACAAGGAAGAGTTCATTCACGAAGATGTTGAGTCTGGAGTCACCTAACAGAAGGTTGGAAATGTGGCTATGAGGTTCAGTGCAACTAGAGGATTAAACAATCTCATTTTAGAGTCAAGAGTATTTACTGAATACTGAATATATGCATATACAGGAAGAACGTGTGAAATGGGAGCGTAAGAGGCCAAGCCAGACCTTGAAGGTACAAAAGTCAGGGCAGTGGGAAGAGAACCAGACAGCGGGTAGGTGAGAGCCAGCCCAGTGGAGAAATGATTCAGAATGGGGGCCCGTGTTGTCAGACCTGGGGAAGAGGCAAAATCAGATGAGGACAGATCCAAGGTCAGTGTCAGACAGTGCTGACTCTAGCAGATCTTCCCCAGAGCCTTCAGAAGCCAGATCTCAATGAACTGTGAAGTGAGGAGCGAGGTGGATCACAAGCGACAAAGCAGTGGCCATGAAGAATGTCTTCTCTTTCCAGACATTTGGTAGAGATGCTTATGGGTCAGGGTGGGGAGTGGGGAGTGCAGCAGGACCATCAGGAACCTGATAGGCAGGGAGTGGAAGGGTCAGAGTGAAGGAATGGCTGTTTTGAGCATGTTGTGATATACAAGGATGAGCCAGTGAAAAGCAATAGTGTGGTGGTGATTTAAGGATGAGACGGTCAGTGGAGAGAAAAGTTGGAGAGGAGTTGGGGAGGACAGGGCTAAGAGGCCACAGTCCTTGAAAGACAAGTAGAAGGCCAGAATAGGGATCCCAGAAGGATAGGACTAATCTTTTTTGATGAGTGAAGATTTGAAACACAGTTGAGCATACTGATAAGTCTGGGTGAGAAGGAAAATCCAGGCATTCCCTCATTCCATTTCCTCTTGGCAGAAGTGGGCCCAGGGCTTATGGGGCTTGAAATCTAGGCTTGTGCGAGGAGGGCCCTTTAAAGGAAAGGAACACAATATTTACCAAATCAAAATTAGAGGCAAAGCTTGTTGTTCAACAAGCAGCCATCTAGTAGGGAAGCAACAAAGCCCACGTGGAAGAAGCACACTAGCCTGTGTGACCATGAAGCGTTGATGAGAAGAGGCATCAGAAGTTCAAAAATGAGCAAGCGAAATGATGTGAAGGGACATGGATGTCATGGGACCCAAGACCCACCTGCAAGATAATTGGACAGTCCCTCTCTGAAGGGCCACACTGACGAGTTGATAAATCCAGGGTGCAGGGGAGCACTGATGTACCACATAACTACTCTCTAGTTCTTTAATTTTTCCTCCCCTTAATATTATGGTTTTTGTTTTACCTAGTTAATTATGTTAGATTTGTGAATATTCATTTGTATTTTTGGAGGGGGGGGGCATCACTGCCTCTGGTGGTCATGGGCACTACCCAGCACTGCTCCTGAGAGCCGCCACTGGGTTTGAACCACCAAGCCCGCAGGCTGCAGTCCCATACTCAACCACTTACACCATCTGGGCTCAGCCCTCATTTGTATTTTTAAGATCATTTGGTACATGGAAACCAAGATAGATAGCCCATCAGAAACAGTAACAGGAGTAATGGGTCCCTGGGGGTACAGAAAGAGGGGGAAGGGGGTATAGAGAGCACATAGCATTAATGATTGTATAATCCCACTCGATGGGATAAAACAACAGAACTGTATGTGAATGGATATATTTGAATTTATATATTAGAAATTATATATTAGAATTTGAATTCTAATCTATATGGCAGAGTGGGGCTGAGCCCTGGTGGTATAGTGGTTGAGTGCCAGACTGCGGCCCACTGGCTTGGCAGTTCAAATCTAGCAGCAGCTCTACAGGAGCAAGGCTGGGCCTACCACTCCCATCAGATGGCAGTGATTGCCACCCCCCCCAAAAAAAAAAGATATGGGAGGGTGTTATAGGAAAAAGAAATAAGGGTTCTGGGGATAGGGGAGGGGAGGGAGGGGATAAAGGGAAGCTGATATCGAGGAGTTCAAGAAGAAAGAAATTGTTTTCAAATGGATTGTGGTAGCAATTGCACAGTACTGTTTGATGTGATTGAACTATGGAATGTTATGCTAGCTGTAAGAGCTCCCAATAAAATGATTAATAAAGATTAGAGACAAAGCACGTATTTAGTTAGCATGAAAAAAGAAATCACAATATAATGTTTTAAGTAGCAGATAAATAGCACAAATTCAATTCAGAAAAATAGCATAAAATTCTTTTTAACTGACATCTCCAGAATGTCTATATTTTTTAGTTGAAAGACTCGATCCCCTCTAAAATGATGATTTTTAAAATATTTCTTAAAAACAGTTTCTGTGGGGCACCAGGAGGTCAATTCCTACTCACAGTGACCCCGTGAGACAGAGCAGAACTGTGCAACAGAGGTTTTTAAAAAATAATTTGATTGGCATATTGTGTTAGTCCAGGTAGAGTAGAGGAACAAATTTATAGACACACATATGGATATAAGGAAAAGGTTTATATATAAAAGAAATAGGATATTAAGAAAGCATCCCAATCCAGTCCAGTACAAAGTCATAAGTCCGACATTAACCCAGATGTCTGATATCAGTTTATAAAGTCTCCTTCCGACTCACCAAGTACAGGTCAGTGGGTGCAGAGTCCTGGTGCAGGCAGGGGTCTCCCCAGGGCTCCTTGCTTCCAGGGCGAAGGGTCATCAACAGCATCCAGTGGTGGTAGAAGCAACTCAGCGCTGGCAGGAGTCTTCATATGGCCTCTCCAGCTTCAGAGGTCTGATCCCATCAGAGCAAAGTGTGTAACTTCTCCGACTCTTCAGACGCTGCCATCTTGTCTTGCCCATGATTCATCGTCTCTGAGACTACCTCTCAACAACTGGGGAGATAGAGTCTCATCTTCACGAGGGAAATTTCGCGAGACTTCTCAGACTTATCAAGAGAAAACCATGCCCACACAGAGGCCTCATTGGCTACTCAATGGCTATCTCCAGATTAACAGGCTAGACTCCACCCCTACATCTCAATCATGAAATTAACAGAAGCACATGACCGCCACACATATACTTAACATAGCATACAATTGAAGTGTTCTATCATATTAGGAAGCGTTGTGTAATATAAACCAAGATCAATTTAGAACATTTCTTTCTAGTCATTGTATCAGTTCCCATTCCCCCCAATCTTCCCTTCTCCTGCCCCTAGGTAATTGTCAATCCAGTTACTTCCTCTCTTGCACCCATCCTAGATTTCATACACAGATACACACACAAAACAAGCACAAGGAACAAAGCACCAAGTAAAAACAATGACAAAACAAAACAGAAAACTCTACCTAGAGTTCTGAAGACTGTGATCTTTCCAGACGCATATGACCAAGCCTTCTCCACGGAGGCTGTGGGTAGATTGAAACCTCCCACCTGGGCGCTTGCAGCTGAGCCCTTAACCAGTGCACCACCAGGGCTTCTTGTGAAGAGAGGAGGGATAATTCGGTATTTCCTTTAGCACAGCTGCGTGAATTTTTCTAAAATATTGATTGCTGGGATGCCTACCCCTTACAGCACAGACCCTACTCACTAGTCGTAGTTATCCTGTAAGTTTTTGTGCTGCAAATACAGGAACTACCATTCAATCTTGCATGAACTTTACTAGAAAAAAAGAAGAAGAAAGCATGATGAGGTTATAATTACAAATGCTACATTATCTAGAATAATTCTGGCAGGAGAGACTTCTGTTTTGAGGAGACGTGGGAAACCAAACCCTTATTTGCTGTTTTACTGATCAGAGGATTAGAGACATTTCCGTAGACGAACGTCTGGCTCTGGACCTTTCCCAGTCCATTGCCCCCCTGCCCTGCAGCCTCTGTTAGGCAGTTCTCTGGGCCATGCACCTCATCCTGGCCCCCTGTGAGGGCATTTCTTCATTGACAGCAGCAAATCCACCCAGGAAGAAGGGATCAGACCCAGAGATCAAACCCACTAAATCCAAAGTGAATGTGACTCCACTCTACCAGGGGTTCTCAACCCTCCTAATGCCGCGACCCTTTCATATAGTTCCTCATGTGGTGGCGACCCCCAAACACAAAATTATTTTCGTTGCTACTTCATTTGGGTACTGGTCTGAATTGGGCAACTCCTCTCCCTGGAAGCCCTACAAAGAAAACTGGAAACAAAGAGGAAACATACATGCAAGGGAAGAGATTTAATCCACGTGAAATCTGGGGGCAGGGTGGACTTTAAACGATGTTCTTTCCAGTAAGATAGTTCTATTCTCGGTGCCTGCGAGTGATGCCAATGGTTAACCCACCACCAACTAGCCAAACATTTGAGGTTCCCAGTCCTCCCTCCAAACAAGTCTCAGCTGGCAATCTATTCTTGCGAAGCCAGGAGCAAACCCTATGGGGCAAACTGAGCCTCTGAGACACACACACACACACACATACACATGTGCACACGGCATCGCCACAGGTCAGACATAAGGGTCACTGTTGTATGTGGAGTGCCTGTGATTCATCCTCTCCAACCCCACTGACCGCACGCAGCTCAGGTACACGAGATAGGGAGTCAGTGAGGAATGAGCAAAGAACTTCAGAACGGCCTTGGGTTCCCAGCTGGGGTTTGCAATCAGGAAGCTTGTGTTAGCGCCAGATGGCCTGGCTGCATGAATCTCTCCAGTAACACTTCAGAGGTCAAGGGAAACCTCTGGACGGGGAGGTGTAAGATTGAGGGCCTGGTGCTTGACTGCCTGGAAGCCAAAGGAACCCAGGGGAGATGCCACGTGAGTGTTCTCTTGCAGTAACCGCCCACGAGGGCAGGCAGCGGGTGGGCTGGTGGATTAAAGACTGGCTACCTTGGAAAGACTGGAGCTTGGTAGGGAGGAAGATCAAGGGCATGGGGTTATGGTCAGAGTGGAATTTCAACGTTCATGATTTCAGAAATGAAGCCGTCCTAGGGGGTGACAAGGTCATGTAACAGAAGAGGAGATATTGATAGCAAGAAAACATAGCTCCACAATGAGTCATAGGACAGAAGAGAATTTGATATTGTGTGGGGTAAGCGAATGTATAGGTTTATCACCTTGCCCTGATTTGTAAAAATTTATGAACCATAAAGTCAAGTGTGAATATATCTTCTCCAACAGTCCACTTTTTAAAAAAAATCAGGCGAAATAAACTTATTACTACAAATGCTTTTCCAAAGGAACTGCAAATGACAGGTTCAAACAAAGAACAATTGTAATATTTCGCGCCCCCCCACCCAAGACTGCTGCTTTGAGGGAGACAACAATCATGTTTGGTTGTCCTTAAGTTGTTAATTTAATCAAGGAACTCTCCAAAAGCATACATTTACTCAAGAAACTTGAATATATCTGAAAATTTTTTCATGTGTTTGAATTTATGTTTTTTATTGATCTGCAACTTCTCTTTTCAATCAAGTGTGGGAAGGAGCATAGGTATAGTTCTGTGATTGAAAAGAAGAAACTGCCTTTTGCAGATTTTTTTTTCCTTCCCCCGTAGTCTAGGAAATATGTTTCTTTGAATAAGGAAGATTTACTTTTGGTATCTTCTAAAACAAAACACAAACAGCTGCTCCCCAAACAGTGACAGAAAGAAAAGGAGGAAACTTTAATTGAAAACAAAGCAGAAAAAATTAAAAACTGAAGCAACTATGCATCAGCTTCAGAGAGAGATGAAATGACAAGGTGCTACAATGTTTTTGACCTAACTTCAACTGCAGTGATCCGCGCTCCATTGTACACTGAGCACACCCCTGATCCAGAATCAGCGGGGATTCAGTAAAAGCTTAAACAACATAGAGGAACTTTCAAAGGGGGTTTTAGTCATTCACTGTTCTCCATAGGCTTCTGCAAATCAGGAGTTCAGAATTTAAGCTCTTATAACACTCCCTCCTCTGGGTTTGGAGTTTGCTATTTACAGTTCTTGGATCACATAGACTGATGTGCTTCTTCCACATGGATTTAGTTTATAATGATGCCCCCAAATGAACCAGTCCAGAGGGTTGGTCACAGCATGTAATGGAAGGCTGTGAATATTGCTGGTAGAAGGCTTCACTCTATTCATGGACTCCTTTACAGAGAGTGTCACTTCGTAGCTCCAGATTAAAGCCCCTTTGTGAGATCATCCTGAATGGTGAAGAATCCGTATTTTATTTTTGCTGCACACATCATAAAAGGTCTGTAAGTTTCAGAAGCTCGCATTCTAAAGATACAAGATACCCAACAAACATGTAAATATAACCCAGCAAACAATGGTGGGAGGGGAAAAAAAAAACACCGCCATCTCCCAGACACCCAATCCACAAAGCTCTCCAGTTACAAACCGACTCACTCCACTGATCTTCAGAGCAAAGAAGAAGTTTAGTGGATATTCTCCAGTGAGTTCAAAAGAAAACAAAACAAAACAGATCATGGAAGATGGAAATGGAAGGCGATGTCCGGTGAGGAATAAAATTTCGACTTCTTTCACTCTCGGGTGCAGCTGAGGATAAAGGGAGGGAAAAAAACATTTTTCTTCAGGTTTTACATCCAGGACTTAGTCTGTAACATGAAAGAAAGGAAAATAGCAGAAATCCCAAGCCAACTGTGGCCAGCCAGTTGTACACTGATTATGCTCTCCTTTGAGAGCATCCATAATAACAGACCCGACCTGTGTGCTTCATTTAGAACTCCCACCCCACCCCCCAAGTGATAAGAAGTTTCACAAAAGTCTTTCCCAGGAGGGGCCTTGTATCAAGGCTTTCAGCCCTGTGAAGCTTCAGGTTGGAGAGTGACTGAGCAATTTCTCCTTCTGCCCCATTTGGGAGGCAGGTGCAGCTGGGGCCAGGGTGCGGGTTGAGAGAGCTGACCACCAATGGGGTGATGGCCCAGAGGCTGGAAAGGAAGGAATCCGTGTGCTGGATCGTACATGCGAAGTCGGCCTGAAGACATTTTATAATCACGCTGCCCTTTCCATTTCCCCCCGTTGAGTTTTCCGTATCTCCCAGACAGATGGAGCACATGCCGCAACGCCAGCCAAATGCAGAGGATGCAATCTGGGATATTAAAAATAAGATCTCTTCCAAATCTTCACAAGCTACTTTTAAAACACTTTCACCCAAGTGCGAAAGCATGCAACAGAGGCGTCTAAAAATGGAAAGAAGAAGAGGTGCCCAAGGGTTTTTACTGCAAAGCCAGGCAGCACTCGTATTTACTTCTCAGAAAGGGGCCTTTGCACTACAAGCAATCTGACCAAATTTAGTCATGTGTGGAATAGAAAATGATTATACCCCAGAGGGCTCTCTGTGAAGGATCTTTAAATGTAAACCTTTAAAAGTGGTAACTCAAATCCAGAAATAAGACAAACCAGAAAGTGCAATGAAATACCCAGGTATAACATTAATATTGCAGTGCGTTCCAAATTAAACATCCAGTGCCATGAAGCTATTTAAAGAAAGGAGTAAAGATACAGTTAGCCAGATTTTGCTAACATATCCGTATACTATAACTTTACTAAATATGAGCTCTTTATTACGGAAACATTTGAGCTATTTTTATCATGTTCAAACATAGGAACCTATCATCTCTGAAAACCTCACTGATTCTAAGTCATGTGGAATTTCAGATTTTTTAGGGGTAGGTGAGGTTCCCAAATTTATGTTCAACTACTATGCTACGACCCTCCTCCAAAGACTACATCGGCACTCCATACATGGATGCAAAGGCATTTTATCTTTTGCACTCACTCGTGTCAGCCCTATAAGGAGGGTGGATTTGCCCCCAGGGGTTTCCAAGGCTGTAACCCCTGCTGGAAGCAGGAAGCCACATCTTTTCTTCGAGGAGCAGCGGGTGGTTTGGACCTGGGGACCTTAGGGTTAGCAACCCAAGCTGTAACCACAGACTGTTTGAAAAGGCATTACTGGTGGACATTAAACTGATGATGTATTTCTTCATTTAATGGAGCCTCTAACACCAGGATTGATGTAGGTGCTGAGGGTACAGCCACGAAGTAGGCAAACCAGATCCAATCTACTGGGCAGGTGGATAATAAACGCAAGGAACAAACAAGACAGTTTCAGATACTAGCAAGTACTGAGAAGGACCTGAAATCTGCTCACGGGGCAGGTAGGAGCCCTGGGGGGATACAGTGGGTGAAGGGTTGGGTTGCTAATCATGTACTGTGACATTAAACACACCAGCCATTCTGTAGAGAGATGAGACGTGTTAGTCCGGGTAGACTAGAGAAACAAATTCATAAGAACGCATGTGTTTATAAGGGAAAGGTTAATATAAAAAAGCAACTGTACATTAAGAAAACATCCCAACTAGTCCAGTCCACAAGTACGATATTAGCCCATATGTCCAATACCAATCCATAAGTCCTCTTCAGACTCACGAAGCACATGCAATGATTCCAGGACAATCACAGATCAGTGGGTGCAGAGTCTGATGTATCGAGTGGTAGTAGAAACATCTCAGCGCTGGCAGGGTCTCCATGTGGCATCTCCAGCCCCAGAGGTCTGGTTCCACCAGGGCAAGCCCATGTGGCTTCTCCTCTGGCTCCTTCAGTTCCAGGACTCAGGATCTAGCAGCATGCTGCCATGTTGTCTTCTCAGTGAGTGTCCCAACGGACTGAGTCTTGTGTCTTATCAATAGAGTCTTCAAGTGACTGAATTGATAGTCTCTCACTTCCACGGGGGGAATATCACGACATTCCCCAGAATTCTCTGAGAAAGTCATGCCCACATAGAGGTCTCATGGGCTATCTCCAGATTGACAGGCTAGACTCCACCCCTACACTCCTAGTCCTGAAATTGACACAGACCAGTGACTGCCACATGAGGCTATCTACTCCCATGAAGAATAGGAGTCTCTGTGAGTCCTTATGGGTCAGAAGCCACTCAATAGCAGTGGGCGAATGGTTCAGCGAGAGAAGGGGACAGCGCGGCCAGGAAGGTCAGAATGTTAACTGTTAACATTGAGGCAGCTGTTCAAACCCATTCAATCCCTATGGGAGAAAGATGAGGCTATCTACTCCCATAAAGCTTTGAAGTCTTGGGAACCTATCTAGGGGCCCTATGAGTCAGAATGGATGCCAGGGCAGGGGGTTGGGATGGGAAGGACTGGGCTCTGTGAAGAGCTGGGGACTGGGGGAGTATTCTCCCAGGCAAAGGGACTAACTAGAGCAGGAATATACTTAGTGACCTCAACATCAGAAAGGAGGCCAGCAGGCCGGGAGTGTAGTAAGGTAGAGGGGACAGGGTGAGAAACGAGATTCAGGAGGTGCAGGACCAGCACACGTCACAGGGTCAGAGGTTAATTATGCCAGGGAGAGGACCAGAATGCAGTTTTCAAAGATTTCACCCTGCTGTGTGGTCCGTGGGGTGGCCAGGAGTCCAGCTAGGAGAGTTTCAGGAATTCAGGGTCAAAACACAGGTGGCCTTGAGTGGGAGCAGTGACAAGTGTTTGGATTTGACGCTGGAGCAGCGATTCTCATCCTTCCCCATTTCCTGCAGTTCCTCATGTGGTGGTGACACTCCAACCATCAAATTATTTTCACTGCTACTTCATAACCTGCATTTTGCTACTGTTCTGAATTGGGCGGCCCCTGGGAAAGGGTCATTGACCCTCAAAGGGGCTGCGACCCACAGGTTGAGAACTGCTGCTGTAGAGGAAGCCCCTGCAGGACTTGCTGGTGGCTGATAGCACTTCCCCCAAATAGTAAGACCTAATATACAAAGCTAGCTCTCTCTCTCTCTCTCTCTCTCTCTCTCTCTCTCTCTCTCTCTCTTTCTCTCTTCAAAGCTTTTGAGACAATTTCCAAGTCTCCATCCCCACCTGCTTCCTCGTGTACATCGTCAAGCTCATTTCATGCCTCAGGCAGATGCGCCCAACCCTCACCACGCACCGTTGTTCACAGGGCTTACCCGATGGGCCAAGAGCTCCCTCTGGAGGTCTAGCCTCCTGAATGTCCATTGCCCCCCTACACACACACACACACCCGCCCACCTCCTAGGTTATGAAAGCCTATTCCGGGGTTGGCAAACACTTGGGACCGAAGAGCCAATCCTGTCCTTCCTCACAACTTTAAAATCACGCAGAGCCTTCAGTATGTTTTTCCAAACAAATGAAACCACCGTGATCTGAAATAATCTCCTTCAAGTGTTCTCAGTGTGACTTCAGAGCCGCACGTGCACCCTGAAAGAGCCGCCTGTGGCTCACGAGCCGCGGTCACCGACCCCTGGCCTAGCCGAATACTAGCAATATGAGGTCCTTCGTACATCTCATTCATTTCATTCTCAAAACTCCCAGGTGGACAGAACTGTCAACATTGCCATCTCATTAACTGGTTAACTAACCAGTTAACCAGGAAGGAGACATGTTTTGTAAACAATAAAACGGCACCAGGCTAAGAGTTCAGTCTGTCCCCACTTGGTTGCAAGTGGAGGTCAACGGGGCTCGTCACCCCAGGACCCACATTCTGTCTCTAAGAACAGCTGCCCCAGGACCCATGGTGGCCCACCACGCTCAGGAAGCATCACAGTTAAGAGCAGGAATCTGGAGGCAGGTGGCCTAGAACTGAAATCCAAGTGCCACCACATTTGCACTGCGTGAACTGGGACAAACACCCTCACTGAACCCCTGCTTCCTTCTCTGTAACCATAGGATAATAATAGAGTAGTGCCTTCCTCCTGGGGAGGGGTTGAAGTAAGCTTTATATGTAAGGTACTTAGAGAGGTTCCTGGCACAAAAGAAGTGTTAGCTGCTGCTGTCGTCTTCCTCACCATGGCCATCCTTCTGCCCCAACCTTGGACTATCTCATCCTCGTGGTCAGAGACAGCGCTTCAGCTCTGTTGAACACCCCCCCCCCCCAGGTCATATCTATGGAGAGGATTGTTAGGCAGTGCATGGTGAGGTCATTACCAAAAGGAAGAAGAAAAAGAACCATCACCTTGCTGGGACAGAGTGAGAAGGTGAGTGTTAGGGATACTAAAAAGACACTTAATAAGTTCTGATTAGTTTACTCTAAATAATGCATTGAAGTGAGGCTATTTTCAAGGGATTATTTGGATTAAATTACTGACTGCTCTGAGGCTCACCTCACTAACAGAAGCCTGTGTCTCCATGAATCGCCTGGTTGTCAGCATAGATCTCTCCAAACCTGCTCCCCACAGTTCAAAGCTAACCCTTTCATGATTTATGGCATATATGAATAGAGTATCTCCCCATCTACCGCCTCTGGAGTCCAGTAACAGTGCCCTGGTGGCACGGTGAGGGAGGCACTGAGCTGCTAACAGCAAGGTTGGTGAATGAAACCCAGGAGATGTGGCTAACTGCTCCTGTAATGCTTTGCAGGAAATCCTGCAGAGCAGCCGTTCCCAGCCTGTGGGCCGCGTCATAGCATTAACAAAGTGACAGTGATGAAGTAGCAACGAAAGCAATTTGATGGTTGGGGGTCACCCCAACACGAGGGACTGTATTCAAGGGTCATGGCATTAGGAAGGTTGAGAACCACTGCTGTATGGGGACACCGTGAGTCGGGAGTCTTGCTGGTGTGGAGCTTCTGAGTTGGGTTGCTAACCTCAAGGTTAGCAGTTTGAAGCTACCATCCGCTCCTCTGGAGATAGACTGGGCTTTCAGCACCCATAAACTCACATGGAAACTCACATGGGGGTGGGGGGGGTTCTTTCTTTTTTGAATTCACTATTTAAAAAAAAAAAAACAATCGCACTTTAGGGGGTTGCCAGCTCAAAGCACAACTGGAAAGGATTTAGGCTTTTGGCTTTAAAGACCCAGAGGGTTTTTTTGTTTTTATTTTTAGTAAATCATTTTATTGGAGGCTCCTATAGTTCTTATAACAATCCATGCATCAATTGTATCAAGCACAATTATACAAATGCTGCCTTCATCCATTTCAAAATATTTTCTTTCTGTTAAAGCCCTTGGTATCAGCTGTCTTTTTTCCCCTCCCACCCACATGGACCCCTGGTAAATTATAATTATTTTCATATCTTACAGAACCCACTGTCTCCTTTCATTCATGTTACTATTCTCCATGAGGGGGTGGGACAGAGTTATAAAGTCATTGTAGCCGGTTCTTTGTTTCTCCCCCTTCTTCCCCCCATCCCCCACTCTGTGGTGTTCTTGAGGGGTTTATCTGTCCTGATTCCATGTGTCAAGAGCTCTTATCTGTACATGCTCCAGTCCAGCTGGATTTGTAAGGTAGAACTGGGTGTGTGTGTGTGGGGGGGGGGGGTGAGCAGTAAAGAACTAGAGAAAGGTTGTGTATTCCTTTGGTGCTATGCTGCACCCTGGCTGTCTTGTTCTTTCCTTATGACCCTTCTATGAAGGAATGTACACTTAGCTACAGATGAGCTTTGGGTCTCCACTCCTACCTCCTCATTTGTATTGATATATTTGGGGGGGGTGTCTTCTGATGCCTGGTACCTTATCCCGTTGACACCTCATGATCAAACAGGCTAATGCGCTTCTTCCAATGTGGTCTTTGTTATTTCCCTGCTAGGTGGCTGCTTGTTTAACTTCAAGCCTTTAAAACCCCAGATGCTATCTATTTTATTATTTTTATGCTAGATATTTTAATAGCTGGGTACCACCTCCTTTTTTCACATTTGCTTACGCACCCATTTTGTCTTCAGCGATCATGGAGGGAAGGTGAGCATCACAGACTGCCCGGTTATTAGAGCTAAGTGCTCTTTCATTGAGGGAGGACTTGAGCAGCAACCCACTGCCCATCTGTTACCTTACTGGTAACATACATATATGAACATAGATCTATATCCCCATAGTTTTATGTTCATGTATTTCCATGTGCGCATGCCTAAATTTATGCCTCCCTCAATGTCTTTTGCCTCAGCACTGACTGGATGGCAGTGGGTTTCTTGAGGCAGCAACCAACCCAGCTACTTGCGGTGCGTGCTGCCCTCTGGTGAGGGTGTGTGCATCTTCAGACTTCATCTCGCCAGCACCAGCCTTGGAGACTCTCGGACACACGTGCCTCCCTGCTGTTCGGGGCTGTCGAGCTGGTTCTGATCCACAGTGACTCTGTACAGCTGAACAAAGCATGGCCCTGCCACGCACCGTCCTCACAAGCACCCCTTTGCTGGAATCCATTGCTGACGCTCATGTGGCTATTTGTAGGGAGTCTTCTCCTCCTTCTCTAAGACCCAATACTAACTAGGGAGCTCATTCTTCTCCAGGGACTGGTGCCTCTGATAACATGGCCAAAGTCCGTGAGATGAAGTCTGGCTGTCCTTGCCTATCTAAGAAGCATTCTGGCTTTACTTCTTCTAAGACAGACTTTGTTCATTCTTCTTGAGTCGTGACTGTGGCAGTCCCCTAATCTGGTGTTAATTTGAGGATTAAGAGTGTAGGGGTGGAGTCTAGCCTGTCAATCTGGAGATAGTCAATGAGACCTCTGTGTGGGCATAGCTTTCTCCTGAGAATTCTGGGAAATCCAGCTGTATTTCCCCCCTTGGAGGTGAGAGACTCACTGCTCAGTCCCTACTCTACTGACAAGACACAAGGCTGACTCCCCGTGAGACAAGCTGGAGGAGAAGCCACATGGACTTACCCTGATGGAACCAGACCTCTGAAGCCAGAAAAGCCACCTAGAGACCCCTGCCAGCGCTAAGATGCTTACAATGCACTGGATGCAAAGATTTTCTACCCACTGGCCTGTGATTGTCCTGCATTTGACATCATTGCTGTGTTTCATGAGTCTGAAGAGGAACTTTATAGATTGATAGCGGACATATGAGCTAATAGGACTGACTGGATGGGGTTGGGATGTTTTCTTAATGTACAGTTACTCTTGTATATAAAACTCTTTCTTATATACATATGCTTGCTTATGAATTTCTTTCCCTAGTCTACTCAGACTAACACAATGGCATACTTGATATTTTTCACCAACACCAGGTTCCAAGAGACTACTTCCTCTCTACTAATTTTAAATTCATAAACCCACTGCCATGTAGTCGATTCCACCACATAAAGACCCCAGCGAGGGCTTCAGAGGTGGTCAGGTTTTACAGGAGCAAACTGCCTCATTCCCTTGAGGAGCAGCAGCCAGTGGATTTGAACCACTTTCACTAAGGAGCTTAATGCTTATCCCACAGAGCTCTTATCAAAATCTCTATGACCTTAAAAATGTCTCTTTCCACCCCCCCTCCCAACACCTCTAAAAACATCCAAGATCATCAAAAATCTAAGAGATGGTCCTGACCAAGTGAAGCCAAAGGAGATATTATGGCTAAGTACGGTAAAATGCCCAAGGATTTTGGATAAACAGAAACATATATTCGCCTTCCTCCTCTTTTCTCGTCTCTTCTTTGGTCAGTCTGTGGGGAAGGGAAGAAGCCCAGGTGGCACACCAGGTAAGGTGTCTGGAACCGAAAGGTCAAGAGATGGAATTCATGACCTGCTCAGAGGGAGAGAGATGGGCAAGCTGCTTCTCTAAAGATGGACAGCCTGGGCAAGCTTGAAGGCACCTTTCTACTCTCACCTAGTGGCTGACCCTGAATCTGAACCAACTGGACCTCATGGCCAGCGGACTTAAAGTCTGGATTTGGTGGTCTGTAATTAAAAGCAGGATGATGTGTGGTAGGTTGAGAGCAGTTTCTTTTGTGTGTGTGAGAAGATTGTGTGTGTGTGGGGGGGGTAATAAAAGATAAAGCTCTTTTTTTGCTTGTTTTTGGTCTCTCTCCTTCCTCCCCCACCCCAGTTTTATTCAAAACACCTTCCACTACTGAAAACACATGGCTTCAACAAAAAATGCTAAGCAGAAAACAATTTGGTCTCAGAAAGGTGACAAGTTCTTGCCCGGACCTCACTGTTTTGAGTTCATCTAGACAGTGGTTCTCAACCCTCCTCATGCTGCCAGCCTTTCATACAGTTCCTCATGTGGTGGTGATCTCCCAACCATCAAATTATTTACATGGCTACTTCATGACTGTCATTTTGCTACTGTTCTGAATTGGGCGACCCTTGTGAAAGGGTCATTGGACCCCCAAAGGGGTCGCGACCACAGGTTGAGAACCACTGCATACACCAGTCAGAGCAGATTGGGCTCATCTCTGGTAATGACAACAAATCGCAGCAGCTGAAAGCCATTAGCTTGTGTCTTGCTCGTATGGTCCACGAGGTCCATGGTGGGAGGGACGAGGGTCCTGCTCACCCCCCTGACGGAGAGAGCAGCTGACAGACTCCCTCTCACTAAGTGCCCACGGTCACTAACCAGGAAAGACAAAGACATGCTGGCTTACACTGACACCCCGTGAAGCTTTTCAAAGACTGCCAAAAGTGAAACCACACCCAGCAAGGACCTGGGCCTTCAAACCAGTTTGTTCCCATTTGCTTCCCTGCTGGGAATTTGCCTTCCCACTCCCAGATATATGGAGTCAGGGTCTAGGTTCTCCATTAAGTTCCTCAGGTGATTTTCACATGTGACTGCAAAAATGCCACAGCAGGGCCTCTGACCTCCTCTGATGTCACAAGTGAGGAGAACGCAGAGTAGCAACCCAAAGCTGGGTCCTGTGAGGGGAGGTCAGACCACCACCCTCCAACCCAATAACCACTTCCGACCCCCAAGTGCCCTTTCCCGGAGCCTTGCCGACTCCTCCGCTGTGTCTGTCAGCATGGCCACACCGGACGCACAGACCACACTCACGGTGAGGAGGTGAAGAGGGAAGAAGCAGGTTACAATTCAGGATCCAAAATAACTCAAGATCTAGTTCTCTGATGAGGACAGCTGTTTCTTGCCTGGGACTGCTGGGTCCTGCACAGGGCTCTGTGGGCAAGTGTCACAAAGCATTTTAACTCCACCAATAAGGCCCAGGGGGAAAGACGTGGACTTCTCCTGTAAGAGGTACAGTCTCAGAACCCACAGAGACAGGTCTTCTCCGTCCTTCAGGGTCACTATGAGTTACCATTGACTCAATGGCAGTGAGCTGGATGGATGGATGTGAGCTGGATGGGTGGATGGATGTGAGATGGATGGATGGATATGGGATGGATGTGAGATGGGTGGATGGATGGATATGATGGATGGATGGATGTGAGATGGATGGGTGGATGGATGAATGGATGTGAGATGGATGGGTGGATGGATGGGTGATGGATGGATGGTTGGATGGATGTGAGATGGATAGATGGATGGATGGATGGATGTGAGATGGATGGGTGTGAGATGGATGGATAGATGGATATGGGATGGATGGATATGAGATGGATGGATGTGAGAGATAGATGGATGTATGGATGTGAGATGGATAGATGGATGGATGAATGGATGTGAGATGGATGGGTGGATGGATGGATGATGGATGGATGGATGTGGGATGGATGGATGGATGTGGGATGGATGGATGGATGTGAGATGAATGGATGGAAGGAAGAAGTGTCCAGGAACAATTCACTCCACCAGGAAGCCTCAGCCTGGAGGCATTCCACTAATTCTCAGTCTGCCAGCCACCAGGTGCCCTGAAGTACCCCAGTCTGTCAGCAAGTCTCCCGCCCAAAGGTGCATCCTCTCCTGCCGTCTCTCCTGCTGCTCCGAGCTCACTGTTGCCTTGGCTGCCACTTCCCTTCTCACCTGTGCGCATCACCCCTGCTTTGTCAGCGCTCAGTCTCCTAGACCCTGCAGGGCCACCCATTCAGGACGCCAGGCTCAGAGCACATGGTCTACTCCTGGAGCTTCCTTCTTGCTGGTAACGAGGTGGCTTATTTTAAGCTTAAGTGGGATGACAAAACCCACTTGATCTCTCCCCTCATTGGGGTTCCATACACTCTTATTTATTTATAAGGTCTCACCCCCACCCCCAAAGAGCACCATCCACCTTATTTGAATGATTAGCAAGCTGTCCAACCCCCTGCGTAGGCTACAAGCACCTAATTTGCATAGTTCCACTCAGTCTTTTGGAGGGTGTTACAAGACCACACAAAAGCATCGCATGGGGATCTGGTTGAGCTGTAAATGCAAGTTCCCCTCAGGGGGATGACTGGGATTACACCAGTTCGAAAGTCCTGGCTGGGATCGAAGTCTTTTACATTTGGCTGCAGATAGGACCAGACTGGGCTCTTAAGCATGAGACCTCGCTGTTTCTCCAGGAACTGTTTTGTGCAGCTTGCCCTTAGAAATGTTTCCTCGTGCTGCTCACACTTTATTCATCGAAGCTAGTCAATGTCTGGGTTTAAGGGGGGAAAGCATGTACAATCTTCCTGCAGGGAAGTGTCCTAGATATTTGGGGACAGTTGCTAGGCCACCACAACAAGGTCTGCATTGAGACTGCGCAGAAGAGCCATCTCAACGCAGCTTCCCTGTCAGGGTGGCCTAGAAGAAGGGAAGGGCCCCAGTAGCGACCTCAGGAGCTCAAGGACCTCCTTGATGTTTAGTCTTCCAGTTGCTCCTTGTCCTCCTTTATCCACGAGCTCAGGCATAAGGACGCAATGAGCATGGCGCAGAGCCAGGCAGTGTGTGTGTGTGTGTGTGTGTGTGTGTGTGTGTGTGTGTGTGGCAGTGCGTGGGGTCTCTATAGTCAGTGGCCGCTCCACCGCTCCCAAAACACACAAGGTCCCGCCTCCCTTAGATGCCAGCAACATCGCCTCCCTCGACGGCAAGAGGGCCCCAGCAGCGGCGTCCACCCCATCCAGACCAGCACCATCCAGAGAAAACGAGGCAGTGTTCCTCCCATACGTCTTACATTCTGAGAGTCTGTGCTCCCAAACCCTAAAGCTTGCTTCTTCCCGCGTCCCTCCGGCCATCTTAAATCCTGCAGCCAGGACAACCCAGTCACTGGCAGAAGGAATGAGAGCTTTGCTGGACTCAGCAAACCTAACAGCTCACATAAACAGCTCTGGCTTCCGTCTGAGATAGGAAGAAATGTGCCCTGAACATAAGCAAGGCGGGGCAATGTGAGCCGGTTTCCCCAAATGTGGTAGGCTCCTTCATTCAGACTGTAAATAAAGAGACGCCACAGTGTCCCTCCATTAAAAAAACCCCCACCTGGGCTTACATAATGATGCACAATAGACTCACGATGGGCAAATCAAGCAGGCAAAATGGGCGTGTAAGAAGGAAGGCGGCTCACTTACCTGCAGACCAGGGAAATAAGACACTACCCTGGCGTGATATTACAGCCATCTCAAAAGAGTTGGCCTAAAGAATTCACCACTCCCTTCTGTGTGCCACCTCTGTCATCTGCACATGTTTTGTCCGTCTCCCTCCACACCTCCCCTCTACTTTATTGCCTTAATCTGTGCGCAGGCCCGTCTCCAAGACCGAACGCTCCCTGAAATAGATAGAGTCCGCTTCGTCTGTTTACTTCAGTGCACGATAAAAATAATAATGGCGAGAGTCAATGGGTTTTTACCGTATGCCTGAGCCCCTCCGAACTTTGAAGGCAATTGTCGCACTCACAGCAACATCATGAGGTGTGTGTTTCGTGTGTGAACATATAGAGGGTCAAGAGACAAGACGCCTGACCAGATTTGTGCAGTTGTGAAGGCGTGAGAGCTGGATCTCAAAGGCAGGTGCCCCTGTCGGGCGCCCCCACACGGGTGAGCGTAATAGACTTCAATGGCAAAGGCGTGATGAGCAGGGGCTGTTATTGACCTGTGCGGTCCAGTATTGAACACTGACGTTCAATGAGAGCGCTGTTGAGCAAGGCCGTCTGGTCGCCCCTGCCCCGGGCAGCCCAGGGCTAGAGTGGAGCTGCTCCCAGGGCCTGGCTTGTCTGTAGCTCTGTGGAAGCGGGGTGCCAGGTTCGTCTCCTGCAAACCACTGGGTGGGTTCAAAGAATCCACCTTTCCACAAGCAGGCTGACGCTTAACTCTTGGGTCACCTCCTGCTCTGGAGGGGGAGGTTAGACAGGTTTCTCTTACCCAGCATCGTGTCTGTCACACCTAGTGCAGTTCCTGGCACGCTGAACATAAACACAATTTTTAAAACAACAAAACCCACTACCACTCATTTGATTATGACTCCTAGGGGCAGAGCAGAGCCGCTCCACAAGGATTCCAAGGCTGGAAATCTTTCCAGATGCAAACAGCCACGCGCAAGCTTCCCCACAGAGGGGCTAGGGGATCGCCAACTGCTCCCATAGCAGCCCACCACATCGCCCTCAGGCTCCAGGACTCCTCGGCACACCATGGGTACCCTGCCTTCCTGGAAAGGAGAGAGGCAGAGAGGTTGAAGGAAGAAACAGAACCAATGCCTTCCCTCCCACCGCTGCTCCTCTATTACTCTCCATGCTCACTTTGCTTCCCAAACGGACTCCTTACTAAGGGTGGGAGGGAGGGTTAGAGCTTCTAGGTGTTAGAGGCTCTCCGGGAAGAGTTTAAATGTAACCAACTCATGTAACCAACTCGGCTACAGAGTAACAACTCCTCTCAGCCTCTGAAATACTCCTGACTTTTGAAACAACATATTATGTGGATGTTTCCTCAGACTGAAACATTTTAAAAGGTAATTTAGACTTGTGCATCTCCCCACCCCACCCCTAAAGTTGTGAGCTGCTAGAAATAGCAACACAATGCAGGTATGCTAATCCTCACTTCAGGTTGAAACAAATCGATACAAAGTCAGACGGAGAGGAGCAGCAGGAATTAGAGACCACTTGTTGGGGCTGCTCTAAGAGGAGGCAAAATTAGGCAGCTAACCTCAAGGTCAGTAGTTTGAACTTATGGGCTGCTTCCAGGAGGAAAGATGAAACTTTCTTTTCTCCCACACAGATTCATTGCCCCAGAAACCCACCAGCAGTTCTGTGCTTGGTCCTGTAGGCTCACAAAGAGTTGGATTCAACTCAATGGCAGTGAGTGTGGTTTGGGGAAGGGCTACTGTCAGCTCCATCAGCCTCTCTGCCAGCAGAACGGAATAGCAGTCTGATGAGAGGCTGTGAATGCTAAGCACTAAGCCTAAGTGCTTTTCTTCTTTTTCGTGGGTTTTTTTTTTTTTTTGCTATCAGCACTATTATCACAGAACTCAGCTTTCAAAGACTGCTCCAAACATCCAAACAAATTTAAACATCAGATCTGCTCTTCAGACCACCACTTTAAATCAGCAAAAATCCTAATGAAAGCAAAGCACTGCACTTTTGCCAGAAGTCTGAAGTATTCTTTCTTATTTCTAAAGGGTGATCAGGTTTTTGTTATTCTTGATATTGCTTTAGAGAGCTTATTTTGAAAGTGTCTTTTTGGAATAATCTTATGCTAGGATTTCATGAGTCTCTTAGTATCCTGAAAGTGTTTGTTTGTTCTTCTCAGAGTACTTTCAAAATTTCATTCGTTTGAGTTACTAAAGAGTTCTTCAAGGGGTACCCTTTCAGCTTCATGATATCCCAAAATGAACTCTCTCATATTTTCCCAGTCTGACTCTCGCTTGGTTGATAGCCCATTATCTACTCTCTCGTCTAACCCAACACCACAACCACCTTTGAGCAAGTTCTTTCTTTTCCGAACTTATAAAGTTAGTTGTTAAGCCCAGTCATCTGTGTTAGTCCGGGTAGACTAGAGGAACAAATTCAAGGACACACATATCAATATAAGGAAAGGGTTTATATACAAAAGGAATGTGACACTGAGAAGGCATCCCAGTCCAGTCCAGTTCAAAGTCATAAGTCCGATATTAACTCATATGCCCAAAATCAGTCTATAAAGTCTCCCTCCAACTCACAAAGTCACAGGTCAGTGGGCGTAGAATTTTGGCGCTGGCAGGGGTCTCCCCATGGCTCCTCACTTCCAGGGCTAAGCACTAAGCACTAAGCACTCCTCCAACTTCTCGGAGGCTGCCATCTTGTCTTTTCCATGATTCATCATCTCTAAGACTAACTCCCAACAACTGGAGAAAATAGTTTCTCATTTTCATGAGGGAAATATCACGAGATTTCCCAGAAATCTCAGGAGAAAAGCATGCCCACATAGAGGCCTTATTGGCTACTCAATGGCTATCTCCAGATTAACAGGCTAGACTCTACCCCTACATTTCAATCATAAAATTAACATAAGCACATGACTGCCACACCATCTAATCTCAAGATTCATTTTTTCCTTCCCATTCTCAACCCTAGGACTCTATGTTAGGCTGGCTTCTCTAGAGAAGCAATGCCAATGAGATAGATGTTATGAGATTTTATGTACATATCAAACCATGGACTCCTGGGATAGTTGGGTTTAATAGAAGACTCTTGGCTCAAGTCCAAAGAACTGGAGGTCAACAAGCTCTAAAACCTTGATGTGTAATAGAGAAAAATTGTCAGAGATATAGGAGTGGGTAAATTCAATCCAGCTTCAAGTTCACAGGTCAGGTGTCAAGCTGGAGGCTGCTCCTGGCTTATGTAGCTTCACAGTCTGATGGCCCAGAAGCAGCAGGGGAACACAGCAGAGACAGAGCATGGCAGGCACCTAATCTGTCAATTTGAAGATTCAGAGAGTAGAGGTGGAGTCTAGCCTGTCAATCTAGAGAAGCCTGTCAATCTAGAGATAGCCAATGAGACCTCTGTGTGGGCATGGCCTTCTCTTCTGAGAATTCTGGGAAATGTGGTAATTCCTTCTTGGAGGTGGAAGACACTCTCTCTCTTGGTTCACGTCCTTGTAAACTTTCGGCTGACAAGGCTGGCTCCCTGTGAGACATCGCTGAGGAGAAGCCACATGGACACCCCCCCCCCCCCCCCCACCGCCCCGATGCAGCCCTGGGTGTGGAGAAGCCATGCAGAGACCTCTGCTGGCACTGAGATGCCTACAATGCCACTGGGTTTAAAGATTTTCTACCCACTGACCTGTGATCTTCTATATTCGGCATGATTGCATGTATTGCATGAGCTTGAAGAGGAGTTTATAGATTGGTATCAGACATGTAGGCTAATATTGGATGTATGAACTTGATCTGGAATGGTCTGGGACATTTTGTTGATGTTCTATTGCTCTTGTATATAAATCTCTTATACACAAAAGAGTTTCTATGGATTTGTTTCTCTAGTCTACCCGTACTAACACACAGATGAATCCAAGGGTCAGCAGGCCAGGCTTATAACTGTGGAGGGGAATAAATCCAAGGTTGGTTGGTCAGATGGCAGGCCACTGATGACTCCCAGGACAGCCAAGTGTGATGGCAGGCTGTTGGCTGAAATGCAGAGAACTAGAGGCTGATAAAACTCTAGGATCCAGATCCAGCAAAAAAGCAAGCAACTATCTAAAGAGCAAGTAAGCGGCTGAGCCCCGGTGGCGCAGTAGTTGTTTGCAGGACCGCGGCCCACAGGGTTGGCGGTTCAAATCCAGCAGCAGCTCTCCAGGAGCAAGGGTGGAACTCCTACTCCCACCAGGGCAGTGATGCCCACCAAAAAAAAAAAAAAAAAAAGGAAGTAAGCCAGATCCCTCGGAAATCTCCTTTCAAGTGCATCAAGCCTGTGACCCGAGTAAGGGAGCCGCACTCTCTCCTAATCTGCTTACAACTGCAGGGCAACTCACAGCATGGACTTGATTTTGATTACACAACGTTAGGTCATATCATCGGGTGTTGGAAGGTCTCAACTGTCAAATCACTGGGAATTTTGGTTCGGCCAAGTTGATACAAAATGGAACTATCAAAGACCTCAAGTCTGTCCCTTGCCTTCCTTTCCTGGAACATTGCAAGGGTCCCCTGACGGCCTCCATTTTCTCTTGCTGCCTCAGCATGTCTTTTAAATTTTCTTTTAACAATTTTCCCCAAAGAGAGATGTGTCATGTGTCTTCTTGTTTTCTTGCTTTAAAAGAGTGGTTCTCCACATTCCGAGACACTTTCATACAGGTCCTCATGTTGTGGTGAAGCACCCCTCCTTTCCCCGATCATAAAATTGTTTTTGTTGCTACTTCCTGTCATTTTGCTACGCTTATAACTGTGGAGGGGAATAAATCCAAGGTTGGTTGGTCAGATGGCAGGCCACTGATGACTCCTTGGGAGACTCCTGGGAAAGGGTCGTTTGACCCTGAAAGGGGTCACAACCCACAAGTTTAGAACTGCTGCTTAAAAACCAACAATTGACTCACTATTGACAATTCTTGCAAAAGAAACCTCTCATGAAACGTCAGGTTCTTCTGTAGTTAACCTAACCAACCCTTATTTCAATCACTCCCCACTGGCTTTCACAATTCCTGGATAAGGCTTATACATTTATCCTGGCATTCCATAAAGCTGTCCATCGGGCAAAACCCAAATGACCCTTTGAGACCAAACTCTAATATCCCTTCCCTGTATGGACACTCCCTTGATCTCTGAGAATGAATCACTTCTGAACTCAGATAGCAATTTGTTTATATTCTTACCCCACCTGTTGCCTCAGATCAGGTTCTCCAAAGCAGGAGACTCTGCTGGGAAGTGTTCTATTAAAGATCTGTTCCTAGAAGAGACTGGGAAGCAAATGAAGGACAGAGGAAAGAGCAGGTGAATTTCAGTTAAAGCCCACAGAGTAGATCGGTTTCCATGGGGAAACTCTGGTGCTTACTGTATGCCCTGTTCTCAGGGGGCTGGGCTTCTCCACTCCCACAAGTCCTCTCAAACGCATTTTATTTGCCCCAAGCGGGCGGCCACTGACGTTAGACTCATACTCAAGTGCAGGCACCCAAGCGCAGTGGAGCACACAGGCATGGGAAAGGGGTCCCAGAGAACCTGGCTACATTCCACAGTGGAGTAGACCTGGTGCTCTACCACACCATCAGCAGGTGTCCCTTCTCCAGCCACTGGGTGCCGGATACTCTGGGGATGCAGGCGTTTTCTGATTCATCCTTTGCCTCCATAAACCCCCAAGCTCCCCCCACCCCATTGGCATCAAGTCAATTCCAACTCATAGAACCCCTATCGACAGGGTAGAACTGGGTCGTCGGGTTTCCACCCAAGCCCACGAGCCTTTACAGAAGCAGCCAGCCACATCTTCCCCCTGCAATGTCTCGGTAGCAAGTAGGATCTCTCTTTGCCTCTGGAAAGTGCTTGAATAGGAGGAGCCTTTGGCTGGGACAACTGTTGAAACACTCAACTTCTCAATCATGCAGAAGCACCTTGGAAGAAAGTCCTGGCAACCGCCTTCCAATAGATCATATCCACTGAACACCCTATGGAAACACACGAAGTCGCAAGTTACTGGAATCAGCTCCAGGGTAACTTCTTTTGTGTTTAGACTTCTTCAAGTGTTGTTAAGTACAATTTATTTTGTTTTTGTTTTTGTTTTTGTGGACATCACAGCTCTCCAGGGGTGGGAGTAGGAGGCCCAGTCCCACTGCTGGAATTGAACCTCTGTCCCAGTGGGCCGCAGTCCCGCGCACAACCACTACGCCACCGGGGCGCAGCCCAAGTACAATTTATTGATTCGAATGTATCCCCCACTACACACACACACACACACACACACACACACACACCCCTAACTACCACCATGACATGGATGGTATGTTGCTACTATGTTACTGAGCTTTCACATAGACACCCCACTCACAAGCACCCTCATGGTTTGCGTTTAATTTTTTTTTAAGGTCTGGTAGATTCTGGGGTTTTCGAACCTAAGCTTCAACTTTTCACCCTGCACTTTTCTTCCTGGGATGCATCGACTTCACACAGCACATCCCTCTGTGAATTCCAAGACAGGCTGCTTGCTCTGTTCAGTCAAGACTGCCAACTCAAGAAACATTTTCGAAAGATCACAGTCAACATCATTGCCAAGAGAAGACGTTCTTGGCACGCAAAGAACTTGGTTCAATATGAGATGCCAGATGGCGGTTTCAACTTCAGCTAAATTCCTGCTGAAAAGTGTTTGAACTGCAGATGAGAAAAGCTCCTATGACAAATTTCCAAGTGTGAGAAGTTTCAGGAGAAAAACGGCAAGTGTTGATACAGCCCTTCCCCCAACACATAACACATGCACACACATCACCACCATCACCATCTCTCCCTCCCCGCCCCCACCCCCACACCACCACCCCATAGAGCTAACTACTACCTGCATCTGGCAGTTAAGAGTCCCACAAAAAGAAGCATTTGCACTTGCTTTTTAAGAAGATGATAGACCAGACTTGATTTTATTGATATTATAAAGTATGAGGCTGAGCCCATTGAAAGCCAGCTCTGGGTGGCACACACACTTAAGCACCCAACTACTACCCGAAAGGTTGGCAGTTTGAACCCACTCTGAGGCGGTAAGTGAGGCTACCCCAGTGCCAGACTTCCCAAGCAGACCCCCACACCTAGAGCAGCAGTTCTCAATCCTTTCATAAGGGTCGCCCGAGTCATAACAGTAGCAAAATTATAATTAGGAAGTAGCAAGGAAGCTAATGTTAGGGTTGGGGAGTTACCACATCACGAAGAAGAAGTGCATGGAAGAGTAGCGGCGTGAGGAAGGTTGAGAACCACTGCTCTAGAGAAAGTCTGCTTCTGAGAAGTCACAGGTGAACACCCGATGGAGCAAGGTTCTGGTCTGACACACACAGGCTGGATTGCCAGGGGGTGCAACTAACACGATGTCAATTAACCACACAATGTGATTGGACGAGATACAGTGTTTGCTCAGAGGAAACATCTCCTTGGCTTCTGCTATGAGCTTTTTGGTATCTGGTAACTCTTTCCTTCCTACTAGTAATTCCTTGTTTTGCTTCCTGTGTTAAACTAATTAGCCATCAGGTATCTCCCCTTCCTAAAGATCTTGAAGGTAGACGACGAACAAGATCGATGCCCTCACCCTTGCTTCCATGAGTTTTGCTTTCTGCTGTCTCTTGCAAGTTTCTTCGGAAGGCTCTCCTGGAACCGCTGGAATCTCACCTGTTTGAACAAGGAAATAGAAGTGTAAGTGCTCAGGAGTTGACTGCAGCCCTGGGGGGGCACCAACCAGTGACTGACCGGTGCAGGAGATTGAAAACCCGGCTCCCTATCTCCGATGAGGAAAAACTTGGAGGTACTGAATAGAGAAAAGGAAAGTCCTCTTGGGAGCGAAAAATACATGAGGGCTTGAAAAAAAATCCATAGAAAAAAATCCATGACCTTTTCATTGATTTTCCCACCAACTTGTCAGATTCCCTCTCATGTCTAGATGGAAGAGACAACCCTGTCCCTCACAACAATTTAGAATAATTTGAGAGTCAGAAATGTATTTTTTCATAAATATACTTGTAACAACAAGGGAAAAGGCCATTATCTGAATAATATCCTTTCATTTTCTTCACGTTTACTTCCAAGCCATGTGTGCATCCCCAAAGAGCTGCCTATGGCCTCCTGACCCCAGAATCACCCATTCTTGCCTTTGGCCTGTATTTTTCTCTTTGCTGGTCTTGTTCCTTCCACCTTATTAATTTGCACTTTGGACGCAGAGGCAGGCTGTACAAGGTGGGAACGTGTGACATCTTTGCTCTCTGTAAGTGCCCAGTGTTCAGAAAGCACCTGAATTTTCAGCCAAGGAGACCTTCAAGGTCTGTGTTCAAGCAAACCCCAGTCACTAGGAGCTTATATACTCCATGCAAGAAATCCACTAATTAGAATTTGTCAAGACTATATTTTATTACATTCTGCATATGGCATCTGAACATCTCAGTATTATCCTCAGATGCTAGCCTCTAAGATGGGATTTGTTGTAAATTAATATGTGACCCATGGATCCTACTGTTATCATGTAAGTCATCACTTTGATTTCAGTATTTTGGGGGCAAAGAGATCTAAATCAAATCCTTAAAGAATCCTGCCCATTTTCTCTCAGTTAAAAAAAAAAGAAAAAGAAAATCATAGACTTTTATACTGCTTTTGCAATGTCAATCTAATTGCGTTCTCATCAGTCCAGGTGCAAAGATGCCCTTGTTTTCCTAGTTTACTCCTAAATGTCTTCATCCCTGGAAGCAATGTTATCTTCCATTAGTCTTATTTTCTGTGATCAAACCTTCTGCTTTGGCTAGGTTCAGAATGTCGAGCAATATAAAATGTGTGTGATATGATGGGGGCAGGGGGAGAGAAGGGGTCATTCCATTCTTTTAAGGTCTTTGAGATGAATCATGGGAATCAACATGGGTGCTCAGGGTACTATGAGGAGCTGGCGTGGGTTGAATGGAGGATGGAGAAACCTCCATCTGTAGATGACAGTCAGATCACAGAGGTGATGGCCTTTCCAGGCTCCAACTTCTCTCAACCGGTATCCTGCAGATTCCGCAACAGCCCAATAGAAGACAGGAGAGCTGTGGAGTAGGCATTAACAGGTCATTTCTAAGTATTAAAACACTGGGCTATTTTCTCCTGAAATTTGATTTTTTTAAAAAATACTTTGGGGGGCGGTGGGACTACTGGGTTTGAAAGGCGTACGTTTATAAAGACTGTCTAATTTATTGAGTCAGTACTTTGGGTCAACTCTGAACTTTCACTAGAGGAGAGTGTTGGAATGGAAGTGCCTGGGCCCCAGAGTTTGAGAACCTGATGTGTGGTCTTGAGCATATTTCTAAGGCTTCCTGAAGGCCAGGTTCTTTTCAACAACAAGGGAACTGGATGAAGGGAGTGTGCAGCTCATAGTCCAGCACTGTTCTGCCCAAGACTGTTGACACTAGTCACAGGTGGCTAAGTTTGAACTGGCATGTGCTGCAAACTGAAATACACAGCAGGTTTCAAAGATTTAGGGCAAGGGATACGATGGTTTACTATCAAACATAACAGTGAGATAGGAGGGAGGTCGGAGTGGATATAGATTTGTTCACCGATGGATTTGGGGAGCCTCGACTTAAATCTTGCCTCTGTACAAGAATGGTTTGTTCTAATAATGTGGCATTGAATGAGACTCACCTTCTGACACAATTGCCGAAGACAAAAAAGGATGCATAAGTAAATGTGCTGAAAAAGGCCAATGGTGTCCAGTTATCAAAAGATATAGCATCTGAAGCCTCAAAGCCTTGAGATTAAACAAGCAGCCATCTAGCAGGGAAGCAACAAAGCCCACCCAGAGGAAGCACACTGACTGTGTGTGTGATCATGAGATGTCAACAGGTAGAGGTATCAGAAGTTCAAAAACACGCTACCAACTCGATGCGAAGGGGAGTGGATGTAATGGAGACCCAAAATACAACTGCAAGACTGGACAGTCTCTTAGTAGGGCTACATGGAACATATGAATGAGCCAGAGTGTGGTAAGACACTATCCTTTTCTTCTTCTTCTTCTTTTTCTTTTACCACATCACTGCTCTGGTGGGAGTAGGAAGTCCAGCCTTGCTCCTAGAGAGTTGCTGCTGGATTTAAACTGTCAACCCTGTGGGCCGCAGCCCCGCACACAATGACTGCGCCACCAGGGTTCAGCTTATCCTCTAGTTCTTTAACATTTCTTCCCCTTACTGATAAGGTTCTTATGTGTTTCACCTCATTGGTCACATTATATTTACATATGATTGTATATTTAGGATCCCTTCGTACATGAAGGTCAAAATGGATGGCCTTCAGAGTCAGTGACAGGAGAGGTGGTCCCATAAGGGCACGGAGGTGGGAAGGGCATGGGAGAGAGGAGAAATTGAATCAGATAGCATTGATGATTGAATAACCCCACCCAATGGAATTGCATAAGAGAGTTATATATAAATGGATATATTGGAATGTGTAAGATATGTCAATAAAACTATGATATAAAAGTTTGTTACCTTATAAGTAATTTTTATATTGATTACATGCTGAAAATGTTATATTTGAGTCATAGTGGGTTAAATAAGGCATATTACAAAAATTAATTTTATTGTTTTTACTCTTTAATGTGGCTAGTAGAAAAACAATTTAAATTATACATGTGACACATATTTCTACTGCACAGCACTATTTTAAAATGATCTCTGACACACCCATGTTAAATGCAGCACTATTCACAACAGCAAAAAGATGGAAACAAGTTCTTCAACAGATGAATGAATAAACTAAGTATACACACATAAAGGAATATTTTGCAATATGAAAGAATAGGGATTCATCTGTGAAAGACTTCAAAACATGGTGAATCTGGAGGACATTACACTTGGAGAAACTAATCAATCTGGAAAGGACAAATAATGTATGAGACCACATCCCACTTGTGATAGTGAGGTTTATGGTTCCAACTTGACCCAAAGGAACATGTGGGCAGAATTTAATCAGATCACAGCTTGATTGGAGGACAATCAAAATAAATAAAGATAGCTGGCACCCAATCTCCCTCTTTCTCTTCAGTGATCAGACCAGCATGCTGCTGCTTTGGCTAGTTCTCTGCCTCAACCTGTACACTACACTACTGTGAGCCAAGCCAACCCATGGATCCTGTCAGTTCCTTTGAGACCTGTTTCACCACACTGCTGGTGCATACATTGCTTGAGCTTGAAACTGGTGGATCCTGTCAAGCTCAGAACCTGCTTCCTTAAGCTTCCAAAGTGCCTGCAGGCAGGTTCTGCCTGCCTTTCCTCAGGGAAGACTCCACTGCCTGCTTCTTTGACCTTGGACCTTGCAGCCCATGTGAGTTGAAGGACTTTCAGTAGATTAAAAGTGAGTTGAACTGAGCCCTCTGTACTGCTGTGTGCACTAATTAACTGCTATATTACTTCTCACTGTATAAATCTATCTATCTATCTATCTACCTATCTATCTAATCATAAATGTCCTGGTTTTATTTCTCTAGAAGACCCTGCCTAACACACTACTTGACTAGAAAAAGTCAAGAAAAGGTTTACTCATCATTTTTCTTAAGAAAAAACATGTCATTTTCCATTCTAAAGTCCTTTTTAAAAAAGCAAAGATATCATTTCCTAGTCATTATGAGCTTAAGAAGGATGTCTGGTGGCGTAGTAGGTGCCTGTTGGGCTGGGATGCTCACGGTCGAAACCACCAGGCACAGAAAGTCCAGTAGAAAGATGGACTTTCTACTCCCATAAAGAGTGCCAGCCTCAGAGACTGACTCACAGGGGCAGTTTGACCCTGTCCTGTAAGGTCACTGTGAGCAGGTTGCTGTGGGTGACGGCAGTGAGATGTGCTTACTTGAGAGTATGAGGGAGGGCAAAGGACACCAAGATGCTTTTTGAATAAAACTTCCTTTCTCCTTTTTGGAATGAAGCTGTAGTACCAGCACTTTGGTTTATAACAGCCTTCAGAAAAGTAGAAATCTCCAGGTTCCAGCCTCATGTAAAGGAAAGGTTCCAAATCAGACACAAGCAGCATCCCTGAAGCATGTCTAGCTCCCTGGTGTTAGACAGAGAGCACTGTACAGTTAATTCTTGCAGACGGAGTTAGGTTAAAATGTCATTTCTTACCATAGGGTCTCTTTGTGGCCTACTTAAAAGTTGCTTTAAGGTCTGAGCCCCAGTGAAGTAGTGGTTGTGTGTGGCATTGCAGTCCACAGAGTTGGCAGTTCAAATCCAGCAGCAGCTCTCCAGAAGCAAGACTGGCCCTCCTACTCCTCCAGGGGGCAGTGATGCCCACACAAAAAAAGTTGCTTTAAAATAATAATAAAGTGATAGGGAAATATAGCTGAATTACGCCTCTGGTAAATGCCCTCCGGCCATGAACCAGGGATGTGACCAGCGGCGCTATCATGCAGCATGCCTTGGAAGATGGATGACTGCGGATGCAGTTAAAATTTAATACCTATCATTTTATTCACTTAAAACTTGCCCTAATTTTTAATATTTGCTGCTTTCTTTTCAATTGAGGCTTTTTATCTGTTTTACTTTGGTATTGTTGTTAGTTTGGGGGGGGGTAGTTAAAATGTTTTTCTGTAAATGAAGTCCAGGATAGATAAATGTGTACAGACGATTACTAGGTGAAAGGTTCCTTGGGGGTATGGCAGCGGAGGGTGGGTAAACATGGGGAACCAGTAACAATGAGTACAAGAAGGAAGAAAATCCATTGTGGTGTTGTGCACAACTCTTCTTGCTGTAAGTGAATTGTATAATAGGTGATTTATATGCCAATAAAACAGGCTTTAGAAAAATCCTTTCTCTCTGTGAGTACCAAGCCTTTGGAAAGCACCTAAATGCGTAGCCCCTGAAATGCAAAAGGCATGGGTTCAAGACCCTCTTCCTGACCTGCTTTTAATCCTAGACCGAACAAGAACAGTGGACAGAGACAAGGAAGGTGTCCCACACAGGTTAGGCTAAAAAGACCCCAGACGAAATATTTAGAGGCACACATGTGCAAAGGGGAAAGAGAGTAGGTTGGCTGGGGACACATCTATTTGCATAGATAAAATAGGTCTTTGAATGCCAGGAAGGGGATCTAGGACCTGATCTGAAAGGTCTGGACACAGTGACCATTCTTACTTTCTGGAAGGGTTGGCTGTGTGGGGGCTTCAGGGAATGAACAGTATTCTCTTATTTATAAGGTGATGCCATGTGAGTATTCTCTGCCACAGGGTGGAAAGCCTGTTAATGATTGATGACCCTGTGCCTGTGTGATGTATAATTATTCTCAGGCACATCAGCCAAGTATAGAGAAGAAGAATGAGTGTGGATGCACTCTATGCACTTACCGGGGAGTGTTAAGAAGAGAGGGATAGAAACCTCTTCCTTACTTTCTCAACACAGTGTTCGAAAACAGACTTTACAATCACTTCATTTTGAAATCATTGTAAATTTTATCTGCGATGGTGAGACAATCGAGTGATCCTGTATACACTTTACCCAATTTCCTATAATGGTTACATCTTGCCCAATTGTGGCGCACTGTCACAACCAGGAAGGAGCCCTGGTGAAGCAATGATGGTTACAGGCAGAGCTCAGCGGCCAACCCAAGAAACAGCAGTTGGCGCCCGCCAGAGGCCCTGCAGGGGAGGGAAGACCGGGTGCTCTGCTTCTGTCAAGGTTTCTTCGGTCCCCAAACCCTCTGGGGCACTGCGACTCTGCTCTGAACTGATTCAGGGCACACAACATGACAACTAGGACATTGGCATTCGCACAATCCATTGACCTTCTTCAGATTCCATCAGTTCACTAGCGCTCATCGGTGTGTCCTTAAAATAGTTCTGTACAATGGCATCCTATGCATCTTCCGCTTTCCAATCCCCGCTCTGCCAAAGACGGTGGGTTGCTGAACGCGATCCTTAAGCTTCCTCACTTGCAAAGTGGGCAGGGTGACCATGTCTGCCTCCTAAGGGTCACGTGAGGAAAAAGAATTTCCGTGGAGCTTTCTGCAGTCTCTGGCTCGCGGCAGATTCTCAGTAACCGCTCGTTTCCTTCTTGTACACCCAGGGTCCTTCCAGTAGCTGGGGAGTTGTTTTCCAGTTTCTTGGGGGAAATAACCAGACTCTCGGGTTAGAATAAACGGGACAGCTCCTTGAAGAGCACGTTTAACCCTGCAGCTGGGAGTGGGAGTGGGGAGGGAGGAAGCAGCTGTCTCCTCTGGACCTGGAGTTGGGATTCTCTTTGCCAAGGAGAGGAAGGCGGAGACTTTGGACAGCATTCGGGGTAGGGCTAGGAGGAAGCTTCCTGAACTACAGAGTAACGGTTGGTCTGAGAACTACCAACTCCAAGCAGTTTCCCTTCGTGTGGATGGGTCTAAGGGTGGATGTGCCACCCAGCGGGACAGGTGTCTATGAGACGTGAGTGCGCAGGTGTAGGCGTCAGACTAGACCTGGGGGGAGGGTGGCACTCGCTCTAGAGGGTTCCGCGCCAAATCTAGAATCCCTCTGCCCATGGGGCCTCTTCCCCCTGAGGCCCAGGGGCTCCTGGGAGCAAGGAGGAGCCCAGACTCCCCCCCCCCATTTCCAGGCTGGCTAAAAAGGGAAGCCGGCAGACTGGGGTGGGGTGGGGGGCGCACAGGGTGGATGTGCCACGCTTAGCCCAGCGGCGACCCCAGGGCCGCCTCCCCACGCGCCTCGGGGTTCCGAGGGTTCCAAGTTCAAATCCCCGAGGCGGCTGCGCCGGAGTTTCGCGGCAGCCCAGTGGGGACTGGACTCCTCCCGGCCTCGGGAACCCCGGGAGCCGGGGCCTTGGAGCGCCTGGTGGCAGTCGCTGCGGGGCTCCGGCGGCGCCCGGAGCTCCTCCCTCGGCAGCGGGGGAGGAGCCGCCGAGTCGGGCCCGCGTCGCCGTGGCTCCTCCTCCTCCCGGCGCGGCGCGGCGCCGCGCTTCCTCCGCGGGGTCCAGAGCGCGGGTGGCCGCGGCCGAGCGGGAGCGGAGCGCGCTGGGCGCAGAGACCCCCGCCCCCCGCCCCCCGCCGCCGCCGCCGAGCCCGGAGGGCGCTCGCGGTCATGGTCCCCGCGGCGGCGCCGGGCGCCTGACCCCCCGCGACGCGGTAAGCCAGCCCCGCGGGCCCTGGTCCTCCTGACATGTGCTCCGAGGGGCGCGCGGAGGCCGGGCAAGTTCGACGGGGCCCCCAGACCGAGGCCAAGCTGGGCTTCCCTTTCCTGCCCCAGGGCAGGGCGCCCGCTGTCCCCGCGCGCTGGGCGTGGGCAGCGGCCCGAGGCAGCGGGGACCCGGCCGGCGGGAGGGGCGGCCGCGGAGGCGGAGCGGAGGCCCGAGAGGGACGGGCAGCGAGGGGGGGGGGGGGGACACGCGCGCCGCCGCCCGGCGCCCCCGGAGCCGCGCTTTTGTCCGCCCGGGACCTTACATATGGAAATGACTCCCGCGCGGGTCCGCAGTCCCGTCTCCCGGCAGGACGCCCGCCCGGGAGCGCCTTGTGGGCGGCTGCGTCGGGTCCCGGGCCCGGGCCCCTGACCGGACGTCCCCCTTGGTTTTGCAGGGCGCCGGAGGCCGGCGGGCGGCTGAGCGGGCGCTCCGAGAGGCCGACGGAAGGTAGGCGCGGCGGCGGGGTCCGGAGCGCGCCGCCCGGGGACCCCGCGCGGGCTCTGGGCCGAGGGCGGTGGGCGGGCGCGGGGCGCAGCGCCGGGCAGGGGTCCCGGGACCCGCGAGCCGCGCGTCCGCCCGCCGGCTGCACCTCCGCCTTCGGAGCGCCCCCGCGGCCAGGCCCCGGGCCCCCCACCCTAACCAGTGTCCGGCTGACAGCCGCTACTGTCCGGGGTCCCGGGGCCGACCTGCGCCCCGAGAGGCGGGGGCTGGGGAGAAAGGGTGTTCTGTTCGCCAGGAAGCCACTCTTGAAGAGACACCTGCCCCGGTTACCCCAGGGGCGTCCGCCTGGGGTGGGGGGTTTGGAAGGGGCGGGGGTGGGTGGCCGTAGGCGGGCGCCCGGAGTGCAGGGACTGGGGACGAGGGAGAGTGACGCTCTGGGTTATTGCGTCCGCGGCCTGGAAGTGTGCAGTGAGCCAGACTAAGGGGCTGAAGGCGGATAGAAACCGGCACCCTTCAAAGCTCTCAGGGTGAACTTGAGATGCGGAAGCGATTGAGGTTTGGGGAGGCAAGCGGCTAGAAAGGGGCGTCTTCCTTTTTAACTAACTAGGTTAGCCTTAACTAAAGGTGCACATAAAACAGGCGCTGCTGGAAAGATGACCCTACCGTGTAACCGCTGTGTTTTCTGAGCAACTTAACGTGTCACCTCCTTTCTTCACGGTGAAACATCCTCTCTGGGGGTTGGGGACATTCCAGGCGTGGGCTAAGTGCATTGACTTCGAAGCTGAACTCCTGGGTTGATTCAATTGAGACATGTCCCATTGTCTCTTGGAACTGAAATGGTAGCTTTTTGGGGTCAGAAGCCTGCTGGCCCTTGGATGATTTTCAGTGGGTCCTTTAAATTCTACTTTTTTCATTTCCTGGTGCTTGACAATATATACTGTATATATACACACATACGCACACGTGGTGTGTGTGTTTCCATGCCAGGATCGCTTTGTTGTGAGTCTTCTCTAAGGGGGTAAGCCTGTTGGTGGCTAACCTGGAGTATCAGCAAGTCTTGTTCCTGAGTTGAAGTGGGCCAAGGCTGCCTGTAGCATTACAGCCTACCTGAAGAAGGACTTGTGGTGTGGTCTCTTCAGCTGTTGTCAGTGCCCTCTGGGAGATGAACTAAACTATTGGGGAGGTGGTTTGCAGGGTTGTTTATTTTTGCCTGTTCACTGATGATTCTTAAGAGGACAGCCTTCTGAACAGCATTGTAGATAAAGGGTAGGCCTTGAACTGATTTTCCATGATGAGTCGGATCTGTAAGGATGCCGCCGCTACATAGACCAAGTCTTCCCAGGAAGCAGCTGAGAGGAAGCCCTTCACAGGCACTCTGTTCATTAAAAATCTCCAGAATCTGGGTGGGGGGGGGGCGGGGAGAAAGAGGAGCTGATCCCATGGGCTCAATAGAAAGTAAATGTCTGGAAAAGAATGATGGCAACAGATGTACAAATATACCTGATACAATTGATCCATGGATTGTAATAAGAGTTGTAAGAGCCCCCAATAAAATGATCTTTAAAAAAATAATCTCCATGACCAATCATTTTAATTGACGCACTTGCTCAGAACCCCGTGGGTTTCTTCTTTTCTTTCTTTGTCCTTTTAGATATGTGATGACCATTAATATCAAAAGATGTTAACTCCCACGGAGGGGGCAGAAGAGTGTTCCAAAGAATGCTAAATCAACCTATATTTAATAGGCAATACCTTTTCATGAGTCAAGGGTCTTCAAATAAATTGTTTTCAATGCCACAGCAAATGACTGTCCAAACTAATAATTCACCAGTCTTGACGCTTTCTTTTTCAGTTGATAGTGAAAATACAGTTTATCACCCTTACCTAAGGGTTGGTAAATATAGCTGGAATGTTTTTGAGGGCTTCAAAAGCACCCTAATGCCTTTTCAGGAACAATTTTTATAGATGCCAATGGATTCATAAGCCAATAAATAACATGGTTTGAATTCTGGCCATTGAACTTGCATTTATTGGACCGAGGCTTGTGTAGAGACTAAATGAAGGTTGTAAAAATATATATTACTATATTTCTATTTTATTTCTAATTTTAATAGTATAGGATTGTGCAGCTGAGCAATGTCTTCCCATGTAGGAAGCTTCTTTATTGGATGTAATTTACATGGCAATTGATCATTCAAGTTTCTGGAGGAAAAAAATTAGCATCTCTACCCTAATGCTCACTTAACAGATAAAACTGGGGAAATACTATTTGTGGAAAGAGAAGCTTTTTATTCATATCCTGGAGAAATATACTTAATAGGTGCAGGCATCCTACATGAATTTGAATAAATATTCCAGAAGTGGAAGTTGTTATGATCATTCTCTTTTAAAAGAGAAAGTAACAAACATGCAACTCTGTTTTTCTGTTTGTGATTTTACTTTGTAGCCAATATTCTGCTTATCGAATCTATATGGTACTAGGCTAATGGTTTTTTTCCCTCCAGTTACCCATAGTTATCTGTTTGATAAGTTTGTATCCAACTACTTATTAGGCTTAGCAAAAGTATGGTTTTGCATTGGTTAGGACATAAAATAATAAAGGCTATTTGTGTCCTAGTAAATTTTAGCAAAGGTTGCTATTTTCTTTCTAAATTTTTACATAGGGGAGTTCCCTGTGTGTGCAAAAGTTGAGCTTTTGCCTTATTTTTTTATGCCAAAATTTTCTTTCTTGTACTTTTGGTGTCCAGGTAACAGTGAGGTGCTGTCTGAGCAGAGGAGGCTCTGGCACTCATCGGTTTTCTGAAAGACAGTGATTTCTTGCAGATACATTCTCCTATACAAACTTTTGTAAATGGAAACTTTTGTGGTAAAAATTAATTTATTCTTGTCACCATTTCCTTTTTATTAAAATCAGCCCGAAGATGCTTGCAACAGATTAACGTGTTTCAGAAAAGAGAAGAAAAAGGAACATTTTTATGTGTTCATTGATATTATCAGGCAGCGCCTTGCCAAATGGTGAAAGCTAAAGGCGTGATTACAATGCTTTGCCAAAGCAGGGTTTGTTCATGTTCATCACTTCAGTTATAAATAACTAAATTAGTCACTTGGTGGTCATTGCCTAGTCTGATGCCTTTGCGAGCACGGAGGCTGAGCCGAGAGGGGCATGCAGACGTGCAGTGGAGCCGTTCAGCTGCCGGACCATCTGGAGAGGGAATAAAAGGCCTGGGCTAGGGGCACTGGCATTGTGTGCCTTTATTATTTTGTTTTCCCTCGCCACTTTGTCCCCTTTTTAGGCCCGCACAGAACAGAACGTCCCCTTTGGCCGCGACGCCAATCTTACAAGCTCCTTTCTATATGTGGGATGCCGGAAAGTTCACAAGTTCACGGACCCCCTTCATGCTGGCCTTGTGTTGGCAACTTCATGATTCTAGCTGCACCTCACCAATGTCTTCCCCTGTTGTCACCGGGCTTTCTTCAGCGGAGGCGGGGGGTGGGGAGTGGGGTGTGTGTGTGTGCGATGCTGAGTGGAGCACAACACCGCTCATCTATAGTGGGAGCCCATCAGGGTCTGCAGCAGTTGGCAGCCTTGTTTTGAGTTTTTGGAAGGCAGGAGCTCATCCAGAGGTTCTTAATATGTTTGGGTGGCTGTTGGGTGGTTAATGTTTTGATGAATAGTTCTGTGCATCTGTCTCCTATTTAACCACTCCCGGTTAGAGCTCCAGGCACCCTGGTGTTCTCGTGGTTACAAGTGAGACAGCCAATGGAGACAGCCAATGCAAGGTCCACAGGGGGAAACCCCCAGCCACTCTCTGAGAGAAAGACTGGGCTTTCTAATCCCTGAAAGAGTTAAGATCTTGGAAACTCGCCAGGGCAGTTCTACCCATTCCTCGAGGGTCGATATGAATCGACATCGACTTGATGGCAGTGCGTTTGGTTTTTAGGTTTGGTTAGAACTCCGAAATAGTGCCCACTATACAATTGCTCTTTTATTCCAAAAGGACTTGGGTTTCTGAAAACTTGATTGGGAAGCTCAAGGAGAGCCCCTGGAGGTTTGCGTCAGCCTTGAGGAAACTGGAATTGTCCTTCGCCATCTGGAGATATATCAGGAGCCTGGCGGCCCAGTGGTAAAGTACAAGGCCTCAAACCAAAAGGTCGGCTGTTTGGGCCGGCCAGCCTCTCCAGGGGAGAGAGGACCTGGTGATCTGCTCACATAAAGAGCACAGCCTAGGGGACCCTTTGGGGACAATTCTATATCTCTAATGTGACCATGAGTTGGAATTAACCTATCAGCGAAACAGCATCACTCAATATTCGGTTTTCTTAATCTCTCAGTGACGGTGGTGGGTGCTCATTCAGCTCTGTCTGGAAAGCATAGAGCATCACACATTAAAGGTAGGTCTGAGAGGGCTTCAGTAAGTTCGAGGAAATTGAGTAGAAAGGTTATGGAATGTTACCCTTAACTCTTTGAAGAGAGAATAAATACCTCATATTCTGGGAAGATAATTTAAGAATTAAGGTATGAGACACATCAGGATCATCTTTTAATACTTTCACCGGCATGTAATTCACGCATCACACAATTTAGTAGTTCAGTCATATTAAGAAGAGTTCTGCAGTAATCACCACCATCAATTTTAGAGCTTTTTTCTGCCTTGTATTCAATGCTGTTAACTTCCTATTCCACTCTCCTACCTCCCCTATCCTGTTTGTAGGTCAGTGGTTCTCAAC